>BRDA01004849.1:65688-73188 GCA_036984385.1 Crenuchus spilurus
AGACAAAGAGAGAGAGACAGACAAAGAGAGAGAGACAGACAAAGAGAGAGAGACAGACAAAGAGAGAGAGACAGACAAAGAGAGAGAGACAGACAAAGAGAGAGAGACAGACAGACACAGAGAGAGAGAGAGACAGAAAAAAAGAGACACAGAGAGAGAGAGAGAGAGACAGACACAGAGAGAGAGAGAGACAGACACAGAGAGAGAGAGAAAGACAGACACAGAGAGGAGAGAGACACAGAGAGAAGAGAGAGAGAGAGAGAGAGACAGAGACAGAGAGAACACAGTTGACTTTTACACACACAGTAATCAGTACAGCTGCAACAACTATTAAAAGTTATTTCTAATATACGACTCTACGTCTATAATTAACTTGTCCGTTCTAGATGTCCTCCTCTTTCTACTCCTCTCACTTTGCTTACACCATAATTCAAAACCATGTCTCAAATGGCAAATTTGTGCTTGTTGTTACTTGTTGCTGTATCTGCAACACTTCTACATGCAATCAAATCCTACAGTTCTGCAGACTTTCTCTTAAATCAAACCAAGGTTTTCAGGGTCTCCTGGTAGCAAATTTCACTACTCCTTTTGTTATTAAGAATTATAGAATTAGAACACCCTCTAAAATGTCAGACATGTGGCCCTGGGAAGGGGGAAATACCGGAGAGGATTATTTTCCAGAACTGGAGTGAGTAACAAGTTTCTTGCCCTATAGGTCCTCAGGCAGTTGACAACACCAAACAGTGGACTCTGAGGTATGATGTAGGGCTTAGGGCACCATTTGGGAAAGAGCCAAATAAATAGTGACTTCTTATTTTATGGTATGCCAAAACAACAGAGATATACCACCCATTTCAGTTCCTATAGCGTATGACAATCTGTCAGAATGTAGATCATTTGAACACTGCAGTGCATTAGTTTAATACACATACTCTGTGTATTGGTGCTGTCCAGTTTAGCTTTCAACAGCATCCTGAGACGTGACACTTCCTGCCTCTTCAGTTCATCCAGACGCGTTCGGACATGATGACCCACCAGATCCAGCTCTTTACTGAGACGGCCATTCTGCAATAACACAGCACTCATGTATGAGAGGAAAGAGAAAAACAAAAGTGGAGACAAAGACAGTGTGATCGAGCAAGAGCGGGATTGAGAAAGAATATAAAACACAGGGCAAAAATTTTTCAAACAAGCAAAGCCTATGAACATCACCCACTTTCCCCTCAAAACCAGCAATATTATGAATAAAAACAAATTATATTAAACTTTCATACATGTTTCAGCCAAAGCTGAGAATGATTTTAAAACATGGTTACTTTAATATCTTCTGTGTTGGCTGTTTGTAGTTTCTCTCTGAAATGAGGGTCTGTCTCCAAAACCTCAATGACTTCCCTCAGGTAACGATCATAGTACAGGCCTGTATCCTACAAAACACAGAAACCACAGTTAATCGACACTGTAACCCATCACAGAGATATCATAAACATCAACATATATACCATCCTAAACACTGGAGGAGGTCAATTCCTGATAAACTACATAATTGCGGTGTTTAGTATGTGTTGTAAATACACCAAGTTGCACCAAATACCAAAAGTATAAAAACGTTTCAATACTTTCAATATTTGTGCAATATTTTGTAAACATTTGTGCTAATGTGGCACCATATTTTACTGCATTTTGCTACATTTGTATTTTGTTGTCAGCCGAAGAGTTCTGTATGGATCATAGAGATTACATTAAAAAAACTAACAAACATGTTAAACTGAAAAATGTATAAATGTGTCTGTGTTCTATTAAATAACCATTTGGAGACAATAATGAATGTTTTTAGTTTATAGCCAAACTATTGTTTTGCTATCGAATATCATTATGCTACACTTGGTATCGGTATCAAAATCAAAGTTTTGGTATCGTAACTATAGCTCCAATACACCAAAATGATGAAAGGCTTGGTCAACAGCTGATGAGTTCAATCAGGCTGAATCTCAAATAGCTCCATGCACCCTTTACAGTGCACTTTCATGATTATGAAATAATGGGTTTTACCACAATTAGTATACTACTTTACAGGAAAACTTCACAAAAAGAATACTTTGGCTCACTGGCAGAAGGCCAAACATACAGTGGTATGAAAAAGTTTGGGCACCCCTGATCATTTTCATGATTTTCCTTTATAAATCATTGGTTGTTCAGATCAGCAATTTCAGTTAAATACATCATAAACACAGTGATATTTGAGAAGTGAAATGAAGTTTATAAGATTTACAGAAAGTGTGCAATAATTATGTAAACAAAATTAGGCAAGTGCATAAATTTGGGCACCCCAAAAGAAAAACTACATCAATATTTAGTAGATCCTCCTTTTGCAGAAATAACAGCCTCTAAACACT
The DNA here is from genome assembly GCA_036984385.1 of Crenuchus spilurus. Lineage (NCBI taxonomy): Eukaryota > Metazoa > Chordata > Actinopteri > Characiformes > Crenuchidae > Crenuchus > Crenuchus spilurus. The sequence continues at coordinate 68,082 of BRDA01004849.1, forward strand.
TCCTAGAGCTTCCAATGAGAGTCTGGATTCTGGTTGCAGGTTTGATGGTTTCCGAGCATGGACAGCCCGCTTTAAATCACACCTCAGATTTTCAATAATATTCAGGTCTTGGGACTAAGATGGCCGTTCCAGAACGTTGTACTTGTTCCTCTGTATGAATGCCTTTGTAGATTTGAGCAGTGTTTAGGGTTGTTGTCTTGTTGAAGTATCCAGCCCCGGTGCAACTTAAACTTTGTCACTGATTCTTAAACATTGTTCTCAAGAATCTGCTGATATTGACTGGAATCTATGCGGCCCTCAACTTTACCAAGACTCCCAGTACCTGCACTGGCCACTGTTGGAATCTATATATTTTATATATATCTGGACATATTACTATTTGTGTGAATCTACATTAATAGTAGAAGTTAAAGCTTTAAGTATAAACTGCTTTCAGTTTAAGGCATCTTACTTCAGCATATTGTTGCACAACAGGAAACACCTGCCATAAGATAAGGTCAGTTTATTGCAAACAGGAAGCTCCGGTGTGACTGTCAGTAAACGCACGTGGTAAAACTAACCCTGACTCAGCATAAAGAAGGATGCTCAGTCATCACTGTCCACATGCATTTATCATGCGTTTGCCATGCGTCTTCTGAATGATAGTCTAAGCTTCTCATTGGCTGATCACTTTTGAACACACACACATACAGGGAGGGGTCTGGGGGTGAGCTTTTACCAGCATAAAAAGGAGTCAGATTTTGACAAAGTTAGAACTTGTTAGGAGAACTGCTTAACTGTATGTCTCTTATACAACTTCTCCAGAGCTCTGTTTTTTAAATAAAGAATTCTGTTACTCTACTCCAATATTGGTGTGTCTCCTCTTTGCATCAACCAACACGCAGGACTGGTTTTGTCCACACCACACAGGCCCACAGCATGATGGAACCGCCACCAAATTTGACTGTGGGTAGCAAGTGTTTGTCTTGGAATGCTGTGTTTTTTTTCTGCCATGCCTACCACCCCTTGTAATGTCCAAATAACCCAATTTCAGTTTAATCAGTCCACAGCACCTTATTCCAAAATGAAGCTGTCTTGTCCAAATGTGCTTTAGCATACTTCAAGTGACTCTGTGGCATGTGTGCAGCCTCTCCTTGTGCAAAGTGTGCTGAATAGTTGAATGATGCACAGTGACACCCTCTGCAGCAGGACAATGTTGTAGGTCTTTGGAGCTGGTCTGTGGGTTGACCATGACTGTTCTCACCATCTTTCGCCTCTGCCTATCTGAGATTTTTCTTGGCCTGCCACTTCAGGCCTTAACTAGAACTTTGCCTGTTATCTTCCATTTTCTCACTATGTTCCTCACAGTGGAACCTGGCAGCGGAAATCTCTGAGCTAGCTTTTTGTATCGTTCACCTAAACCAATCTTTGTTTTCAGGTCATTTGAGAGTTGTTTTGAGGCTCCCGTGTTGCCACTCTTCAGAGAAGATGCAAAAAGGAGAAAAACTTGCAATTGGCCACCTTAACCCTTTCTCATAACAGCTCTGTGTACCCCCTTTTGACAATGCAGCACTGTATAAATGATGGCTACTACAAGGACTGATAGCATCTAATTTAAATAAAATAATAATAATAATAATAAAATAAAAAAACCTCATACCACATTTTCTTCTGCTTTCTCCTCCTCTGGTGGCACAGCATCCTGGACATTCCGATCAATGGGCACTGACCACACCCTCAGAGAGATGGACAGAAGCAGCAGCCAGTGACAAACCCCCACCATAATCCTAACAAAGAACAAAATGTTAAAAATGCATTTATTACATATGTCTATCAAAGGTAAAAGGGAGAGGGATATGTACTTTTCTGACAGGTCAAGTACAAGAAGGAGGGCCAGCCATGATCTAAAGGTTAAAGAAGTGGGATTGGGACTGAAAGTTCAATGGTTCCATCCACTGAACCAGCAAGAAAACCCTGTGTCTGTATTGCCCGTGAGAAAGGCACCTGACACCCAAATGCAGGTGGCTGCCTACTGCTCTGGGTATGTGTTTGTTCACTGTCCCCTAGCATGTCCGCTGTGCTCAATTGTATGTAGTCACTCCAAATTGGGTTAAAAATTGAGCTTTGGCATTTAGTTTGACTCTTAGACCAGAAGGAACAAAACAGCCTTTTTCAGGTCCTGTTATGTGCTATACAGCGTTGGGAAGCACAAAACCCTGAGAAAGCAGACAGAACTGGGGAACATGACTAGGACCATTTATCATGTTCCCATTATGGGTTATACAGAACAGGGGAATAAACGACCATTAGAACAGATACAGGCTGCCGATATTACATGTTACAGTGTGGATCTTATATACGCAAACTTGTCTACATTCATACACACACACACACACACACACACACACACACACACATATATATATATATATATATATATATGTAACACTGATTATTGTTAATATCACAATGAAACACAACAAATAGCTGTAGTTTAGCTTTAGCCATGTTAGCATACATTACTCAATTTCACAAATTGGAAGTTAAATAAATTGTTGCGCTTCCCTACTCACCGTTACAGTCTTCTGAACGTCTACTGTCGTCGTCGTTATTATTTTAAACAAATTAATATGAAGTGTTACCTAAAAACTGCGTTATTTCGGTCGTCAACGCCAAGAAAACTTGCTCATGACACCAAACAAGCCCACAAAGATGACGTCATCAAAAAGAGACTCAGGGCTAACAGGTCCAAAATATTTTCCAACGTGACGTCAGTCTAGTGGTGGTGTGAGTTGCACTTCTTGTGGAGCAGACTCAGAGCTGCTGGAGATTTTTTTAACACGGTGCCCACTCAACGTCAACTCTGTTACACACACATACCCACCTGAACTTACAAAAATAAAAAGTAGACGCCTTACAAGAATATGCGGTGGTACGAACATGGTTGTATGATATTATCATGGTAAAATAAACACTACCATGGTACTACAATGGTACTATTAGAGTGATACAACTAGTTTTACCACAGTAAATTATATTAGTAGTATTATCAAAAAATATGCATTTATATTTATTCATTTGTCACACTTAAATATTTCATATTATCAAATATTTGAATATCAGACAAAGATTATTTGAGTAAATCATGATTTCATTTATTATGGGAAAAAAGCTATCCAAACTTAGAACCCATGTTTATTTTATTTTATTTTATTATTACTATTATTATTTTTTTTTCATTTGACCCCAATCCCATCAAACCAATATAGGCTGAATGGCCTCCAGAATGAAAAATTCATTTCGAAACGGCTTACTTTTCTAATATTTATATATAGGTATATTTTTATTCCTCTATGAAATGCTGGTAATTACAGTGTATCTGTATAACTGAGTCTATAAGGATGTTAATTTGATGTCCTTTTTATAAATTCATGAAGCATGGAAAGAAAATGGCATGCCCAGTAGCTTCTCCTGTACCTCACTGTCCTCCACTCATCCTGTTTCTAGACTGGCTCACCTGAAAAATTAGACTCACAGAGAATTAACACTGGATAAATGTGTTCCACTGACTGAGGTCTGCTCATCTGTTACTCTAGAATTAATTTCATGTATCATCACCACATGTTTGATCTGGGGCTGGTTTCCTAAAAGCATTGACACAAATGATGTGTGTCCTCCCATTTTATTTTTTGGTTTTAGTAAGAACCATGGCTGCTGCATTTTGAACGGATTAAAGTTTATTTAGGTTTCTGCTAGAACATCCCGATAATAGTGCACTGCAGTGATCTAGCATTGATTTAATGAAGGCATGTACAATCTTTCTGCATCATGTAGGGATAAGGCATTTCTTAACGTGGAAATATTACAGAGAAAAGCTGCTCTGGTAGACTTAGCAATGTGTTGGTCAAATGAAAAATCTGAGTCAATTTTTGCACCAAGGTTGTTTGCTACTAAGCCATTTGTAACAGTGAAGTTATCCAGATTTAAGCTTAAGTCTGATCTTTTATTTCTTGTGGTCTTTGGGCCCAGAAGAAGAGCCTCTGTTTTGCCACTATTTAATGGGAGGAAGTTATATGACATCCAGCATTTCACATCTTTTACACAGTCCTCCATTTTCTTTAATCTGTCATCAGATTTAGCTGATACAATATATAAAGTTGTGTATAATCTGCAGGGGTGGCTTCATTTAGTGTTAATTATTCATCAGGTCTAATCCATGTTTTGGTAAGACATAAAATATAGAATTTCTGATCACTTATAATTTCATTCAAACCAACAATACAGGTCAGAGTTTAGAGTTAGAGCACCATCACTGCTCACATTTAAGTTTTTTTCTGTTCTAATATAAGCCATATTCATTTGTTCAGGTTTGTAAATTTAATGAATAGTCAGATTTATCAGAGCAGGAAAAATAAAATATGCAGGACTGAATTATTCCTGGACTAACAGCATTTGCAATTTGGGTAAATTGTCTAATTTCTGTGTTTTTGTCTAATAGGATTGACAACAGGAATCTTATTCATACTGATGTGAATGTGATGATTTTTAATGGGAATGAACAGGACTGTAATGACCAACCAGCCATAATTCAGTCCAATCCAGTGACACAGGTAAGAGTTTAGAGTCTCAGTACTTTTCACATGTGGGTATGTGAGTTTTTTTTTATAAAAAAGTTTTTTTACATTTGACAAACATTACACTTTGGCACACTAGTTTGGGGAAAACATTTAAGCATCCCTGTTATAAAGCATTGAACTGTGTCTAGTTTCAAAACGAATACATTTTTCTTTTCATTCTCTATTAATTGATTTTGAAGTAGTTCTTCAATGATACCTGCATGGAACAGGTTTAAATGATATGTTTAATGGAATAAATGTAACATAAAACAATAATATAATAGTCAGAAGAATACATTTACACTCTTATATAAGCTGCACACAGACTACTTTTCATTGTGTCAAAGTGTCATTTTATCAGTGTTTCCCATGAAAAGATATACTTAAATATCTGCAGAAATGTGGGGGGTGTACTCACTTTTGTGATACACTGTATATTTGTTCAATGGTGTTGTCGTCAGTGGTGATACAACTTTACTCATAAACATTTGTACCCCATCTACCACCACAAT
>BRDA01004849.1:78188-79720 GCA_036984385.1 Crenuchus spilurus
AGGTGGAGAGAGAGAGGGCGGGGAGAAAGAGAGGGAGAGAGAGAGTGAGAGAGAGATAGAGAGAGGGGGGGGGAGGGGACAAAAGCACAAGAGCAAGTAGCCCAGAGGGACTGAGCAACAGCTTGTCACTGACAGTGAGAAAAGAGAGAGAGAGAGAGAGAGAGAGAGAGAGAGAGAGAGAGAGAGAGAGAGGGGTCATCTCCAAAGTCTGACAATGGGAATGAATAATGATGGTTGAGAATGCTTGTTGACACAGTGATGTGTTTGTTTTAGAACAAAAAGGTTTTGAATTTTTTACAATGTAATATTAATGTTTTGATTGTAGAGTTTAGGATGATGATCCACCAATCATTCACGTTACAGCTGAGCATCTTTATACCACTCATGAGCAAACATTCAAGTTGCTCAACTTTTTTCCTCTTGATCACATTCCAGAGATTTTTAGTGAACTTCAGGTCTGGAGATTTAAGCAGGTACTATTGGTTGACTATAATCATGCTTTGGTACAAGACCAGTATTCATGGTCAGGGGATCTCTGGTTTGTCAACAAATGCGTGAGAACATTTTTGAAGTGTTTATAAACAACGGTCAAGATTGCAAGGGATTTGCATATTTCTCTACAGTACATAATATCATTAAACAATTCAAGGAATCTGGAGGAATTTCAATGAGTAAAGGGCAAAGGCTGAAGCCTAATCTGAACACCTGTGACCTCTGATCCCTCAGATGACACTTCACCAAGTGAATGCATCATTCATTAATAGCTGATATAACCACATGGGTAAAAGATTAGCAAATCTTTGTGAAGCACTACAATACAGTGTTACATTAAAAAATGCCACTAAAAACTTAGCTATGCCAAAAAGAAGTCTTATTTTAACCATGTGCAGAAGCAGCATCAACTTCTCTGACTTCTGAGGCATCTGTGGAAATATGGTCAGACGAAACAGTATTTATCAGACTTATCAGCAAATCAAAAGCCAGGGTGTCATGGAATGGGGTTGTGTCAGTACCCTTTGGCAAAGGTAATTTACACTTCTGATGTTGCTGCCTTCAAGATGGCATCTTTTCCATGGACATCCATGCATTTTTCAAAAAGACAATATAAAACCACATACTGCACACATTGTAAAGACCTGCCTGCAGTCCTGATGTGTCCCCAATAGAGAATGTGTGGACATGAATGGGACAAAATATCACCTGAAAGCCTTCATCACTTTGTTTCCTCAGCACTAAAACATCTTGAGAAAGAAAAACAAGTGTTGTGAGAAGGAATGGCAAAGTTTTTTGTGTTTCAGGCATTAAATACAAGAATGGATGTATAAATATATTGGGGCCATACTATCTGCAATGAAATTTAAACAGACTTAATTGTTCTAGAACCTGAACATAGTTCTCTGCATTAATGGTGCCTTTCCAGACATGCAAGCTGCCCATAGCTCTCTGGTCCGGATGACATGGCGTCCCAGTGTTCCATAAAGAACTTCAAATCGTGACTCATCTGACCACAGAACAGTCTTCCATTTTGCCAC
>BRDA01004851.1:1877-12924 GCA_036984385.1 Crenuchus spilurus
TTTTTTTACCATTTTCATCCGAATAATTATGTTTATCGAATATTCAGTGTTGTCATGCAGCACAAGTGAGGAGAAAGATGTGTGCAGGTAACACAAAGCTTTAACAGGACAACAGAGCAGGTAAAGAGGTCAAAAACACAAGAAGAACTAACAGAAGAAATATATGACGACAACAACAATAAACATCAACAACAACAGCAGCAAACAAAATAAAAATGGACAAGGAACAAAGGAGAATAGGCACAATGCTAACAAAACAAGAAAACAAGAGAAAAGGCAAGCAAGGCTAAGTGGCTAACAGGCTAAGAGGCTAACAGGAAAAAATATCAAAATAGCCAATAGCTAACAGAACAGGAAACAGCTAAGACAAGGCAAACAACAAAACAAGACAGAGGCTAAGGCTAGGCTACACAGAACCAAACAGGAAGCAGAACTGAACAAAGAAAAGACAAAGGACACTTAGGCTAAAGAGAACTAGGAGGTCAGCTAGTGAATACTAAGCAAAGCGCTAACAGAATACCTTAGTTTATATAACCCCAGCTAATCTGGAAACAATGAGAACCAGCTGTGCTGTGAGTCACATGATGAACCCGATCCCTTCAGGGATTCTGGGTGATGTAGTTAAGGTGAGGCTGTCATACTGCAAATGAGGTCATGTGATTGACAGAGTGGGAAAGGACACTGGGAGTTGGAGTTTGTACATAGTCTGTATATAGGGGAATATATAGGGACCAGAGCATCACTAATAATTAACCATCATTGTTATTCTTTGTGCTCGTTACTGACCTCAAGTTCAAAGCTTCTGGAAACTTCATAAACCAAACGCTCAGACAAGGCCAAAGCACAGGCTCTTGGGATCATTTTTTACCCACAGCGCCATTTTTTGGTGTTACATAAGGATGCCAGCGCCTACACCAGTGTTTTGGTATGATGGGAGTGGCAAACTAATCATCCAGCTTCAGTACCTGACTAAGGATCTACTGTCTGAATGCAATTAAAAACTGTGGAGACCAGGGGTGTCACTATAGGATATAAAACACTCCTCTGAGACTCTGCAGAGGAACACCACAAAAACTTTACTTTCACTTTCAAAATACATTCCAGCTGCCATCAAAACAATGCTTGTCCTTAACATCAGCTCTAATCTAACCTCTCACACACTTCAGGATGGTATGTTGGGGGGAAAACCCAGCTGTATTTAAGGCGAGACACGGCAGGTAAACACATTTTAATCACGCATTGCCCAATTTTGAGGGCCATTTTACTTTCATATCATCTTCTTTATCAATTATTACATTATAACATTATTCTATATGTTAAACATTTTCATTGTAACAGATTAAAAATATGATTAAATATTGTGTGTAAACAGCGGAGTACATTTATGACATTTTTCTCAAAAATGTCCACTTCAGCAGCACCAAATTTTCCAGTTTCATCCATTTCTATAATCTGAAGGTCTTTTATTAATGGAATTGATCATATGTCATTTATAGGCTGAGTTATATTACATTTTGTGCCCAAAACATGGCAAAAAATGTGTATTTTAATGGATACTGAAAGTATTTTTTGACAAAAAAAAAAATTCTAACATAAAATGAAACAAGAATTTTTAAACCACTGTCTACATTTCTATTCTTGAAATGTATGCAAATGAGCGCATATGTATTTAGATAAAGCATCATTTGCATATGTAAACATAAATTTTCAGAAAACTTATAATACAAAAAAAAATTGTCATAACGTAAGTAACCAACTGGAGAAGTTTCATGGAAATCTCTAGACATTAACATTTTTACCCTATTCAGCTGTAGTGTCTTGCCTTAAAATGTCAAATTAAAAGTAACCTTACCGAGCTGATCACACAATATCCTAACATTACTGGTTAGACAAGCCTACACCACCTATCAAACCACTGCAAATTTAAAATGTACTCACGAATGAGGAGCACCCTATATGCTTGGAGATAATTTAAACAGTCCAGGGAATACCCCTCAGAGATACGAAGATGTGATGACAGTCATTTGCATTACCGCTAAGACAAGTCCTGACAAAGTTCAAGATAAGTTTTTCCTCTTTACAAATGTAAATGAATAACCAGAACGTGTCCAGGGTTCACTTTCTCCTGCAGAAACATCAGGAAACAAGAGAACAACACAGCGAAAGTCTATATCACATCTCCACTGGAGGAAACTCAATACAGTGGAACAGCGCAGTTTGGCTTCCTCAGAAACCTCTTAGCCACAGGCACTCTGGAATAAAAGCTCTGAAATGGAAGGATATAAAGTTAAGGAACTGTAGGCCATGAGGGGAAAAGCAGCAAAGCAGGGCAGCATCTAAAGAGACGTTTTCAGAGAAGCAGTACTGTTTCTGAGGCACTAAAAGCTTTTAGAACCCAACCTGATGCAACAGCCAACCAAAGAGAACAATCGTCTGTGTTTTTGTTCATTTACTCAAAAAATGGTGAAAAGGAAAAATAAAGTGTCCTAAAACTGGGGCAGTGAACTCTCACTTAAGTCAGATTTTTATTCTGAGAATCACAACAGACTTATTGGGATGTGATTAAACATACATGATGCTTCTTGGGTCACTTTTTGTTCTACAGGAGCTCCTCTGTGATTTTATTCCCATCCGGATCCACCACATCTGTGTTTTTCTCCTCCTCCTCTGAATGATTTCATGTTTTTTAGGGCACTATTGTCCTCTATAGATAATCTACAGATGTTTACTTGCATATTTAACCCTCTGGAGTCGGCTTTCCTGCAAACAGCATATTAACAAATTTCCGCAAAAACACTCTGCGATATTTAATCCTAGAAACAAAACTAAACACAACGAAAACCTTAAAAGGTCTACTTTTCAAACACATATAGTTTGACACCAAATACATTTTTAGATTCTTGTGAGAGAAGCTTAAATAAGCAGACACATCTTTAAGACAGAAGCAGACAAGCTGTGCATTCTTTTCTGCCAAAAGACGTGCACTGTCATTCATATGATAACGACATGGTAATTACAGACATTCTATTGGTGGATTCCAGAAATCCATGGAATGTTAACAAACAAGCTGAGGTGATCCTGAACAATAGTCCTGTCTGACTGTTCAAACGTATCTCATAAACATTCAATGTAGGGTTAGTGGCTGAGTGAAAACAGAGTGTCGCCTCACATTTCTTAATCTTTGCAAATTATATAATAACTATTGTGAAGCAGACACCTGTGTTTATTCAGTTCAGGGCTTAAGTCTTGACTAGAAATTTTTAGAGTGTGCTTTTTCATAATATATACATCAAGTTTAGAGCAAAAGAAGGCCGAAGGCCACGGTGTGAAGGAAGTAGCTGAATTTGAAGGTGCATGAAAGCTCCAGATGCCAGACACTACTGACCACACTGAAGACAGTGTTTCACTACTATCACCACATCAGTACACCTGAACACAACAGCATCATAGGTTTGCATGATGACTGTCTATCAAGAACTGATAAGTGGTACCTCTCAGTGTTTCTTCCTTTATTCTTGTGCAAATACCTTTGTCCCAGTAGTGTATCTTGGCTTCATTGCTTCAATGCTTAAACTTAAAGAAGCAAATTTCATGCAGTGAACATATCTTGGCTAAATCAAAACATTTGGCAATCAGATCATCAAAAAAACAGCAGCTTTATCACAGAGGAGACACTACAGACACTAATCCAATCTGTCAGTGTGTTAACTTGCTTTTGTTTAAAAGAAACATGTCAGTCAAAACCAACAGTATTCAGAACATGTGGAAGTACAAATGAACACGTTAGCTCAAACCACAGCCTCAGGCTAACAGTATTGAGGGAAGTGTTTTATGATAGACTGTGTTCAGCAGGTGCTGTTGGGGGACGTCTGTGACTTCAGCGAGCTGCTCTGATGTTTTAAACCGGTTTAACGATCAGATATGAAAACACACCAGGGAACATGAGGGCAGCCGGGTGAATGACCTACTCTGAGATCTCCTACATGTACAAAGAAACAGAACAGGGCTGTTAAAACTGTCCCTAATGTGCGAATGTAAACAAAAGTGACATTTTTACACTATTTGTCATGTTTTGATTTATCTGAAAATCAAAAATTGAGTACAAAAAAATTTACTCAATTAGCCAAAACATGTTTAGTGCATGAAATCTGCTTCTTTACGTTTAGCACTGAAGTATAGACAAAAGTACGACTGCTCTTACATTTCATCTCAAATCGAATTTATCCTGCTTTTGTTGGTCTCTACCGTCCAGGGACAGGATGTTGGATGATCACCACCACCGGCACCACCACCTCATCCCAAACTCCACCAACTTATCCAAAAGTTCCACAGCTCAGTCAGTGCTGGGGGGCTTTGTACCCCCCTAGCCTGCACCTGGCATTAGACATGGTGCCAACAGACTCATGTTTATCTGCTGCAGAGTGTCCTATTCTATAGACAAGCTGTGTGTGCATTTGTACATCTGGATCAACATAAAAGTACCTGAACGCATTCATTATAAGTGGTGTCCACAAACATTTGGACAGGGTCTACCCTTCATGGACTTTGACAAAGAGAACACATGAAATGTAATAAACATGCATAAAAGTACACGCCCATGTGTACACTGTAACACACTCAAACCTACCTGTGTGGGGCTTCCTTAGGTGACTCGGCCTGCTCTCCAGTTTGGCTAAAGCGGACAACTTTCCTGGCTGCTGGATGAGGACCGTGTTTCGGGTTCTCCTCTCTCTGGGCTCCGGATTGGAGCTGCTCTCCTCGCTCACATCCGCGGCAGGCTCGCTCTCGCTGATCTCCGAGTGGTCCGGGTTGATCTTCTCCGCAGTCTGCAGTGTTGCTGGCTCTGTGTGGGCTGTGGTGCTCTCGCACTGCGTGTCGGCGGCTTGACTGGCATCTGGCAGTAGAGGCTTCTCTGTAGCAGGCTGGGCTGGGCTGGAGCACATCTGTGAGGTAGACACCACCTGGTCGAAATTATCAGGTGGCGCGGCCGGACTCGGAGCGGGCAGTGCGTCTACTTCAGAGACTGAGTCCTCGGTTACGTGAACAAAGTCCGACGGCGTGATGGCAGTAGTGCGGTCCTCGGAGATAATGGGGGACTGTAGAGAGTCTCCGAGTTCTCCCGGCCATGAACCAGGAGTCGCTGTCTTGGGGGGCTCCCCTGAGCCATCCTGAACTTTACCTTGCTCTACCGGGTTTGGGGAATTCTTGGAAAATCGATGATGAGCCGAAAAGGATTTGGGCAGCAGCTGCTTCTTGTGCCTGGAAGACCTCTTGCTGCTGACGTCGTCCAGAAAACCTGAATCATCGCCTTCATTAGTTCCTGAGCTGATGCAATTGATGAACACGCTGCGGTTGGTGGAGGTTTTCTCGAAGTCCTCCGTCTGAGAGCGGCTGATCTTCTTCTTGTGGCTTCCAAAACCGAAGGAATGCCGTGTCTTAGAATTTGAGCTTTCAGCAAAGCCCAACTCAGACGCTTGGCTTTGATCATCCAGGTTGAGCTGGGCAGGGTCGATACGTGTCTCGCTGCTCCGCTTGCTGTGAAAGCTGATGGAGGGAGTGCGGAACAGGCTACGGCGCTTGCCTGTGCTGCTGGAGCTCGAGTTGGTACTGGAGGGGGACGAGGTGTGGACGCCATTGCCAACGCCTCCGGACGAGGGCGATGATGGGAGCGACTCCTGCCTCTTGTTCACACTCCGTCTGAAGATGGGTAACCTGGAGACCAGGGTAGAGCGGCGTGGCGCTGATTCGCCCATCAAGGATCAGCATCAACGTTGACACACTGAGGAATAGAGAGAAAACAGACACATTTACATGAAAATAACTGGATTGTAACACTCAACTGATGACACATGAGATCAGAGGTCAGCTGTAGTCTTAAAGAGCCAGAGTCCAGCACAGATTAGCAATTTTCTTGTGGAAACAAGGCCTGATAACTGTCTGAGGAGATGAGGTGTGTTTACATGTAAATGTGCAGGACTCCAACTGTCCAAAATATGACCACTGGATTAAAGTACTGTGATGAAGAGCAACCGCTCCCACTATACAAAACACGTTTCCAATAAAACCAGCACCACGAGACCTACTATGCTAGTTGAAGATACACCCATTTCTGCACCTACCAGCGGAATGCATGTGGTGTAATTACCAAGCAGGCAACAACAGCAATTATATACACACAAACAAAGCAAAAGAATCTCAGTAATGCTATAAGTATTTATACAAGATTGCTATAAGAAGGGTGGATCTCAGATCTGCTGCCTCCTTGGTTTCTCTCTCTTAACTCGTCCAGACGGGACCTAGAAAGTGATCGAGCCCCACAATCTTTTAGAGCTGTGTATCCTAAAAAGACCCTGCTGATAAAATGTGTTCAGACTGCTAGACGAAATCTGATTTCGGGTCTATCTAGATTGTATCTATGGTGCTTTTTGGTAGTCCAAACAGCTTTTGCAAAACTGAACTAAGCCACATTTGGAGGTGGTTACAATCAGATTTGCACAGATGAGTCTCAGTTCAGATAATCTGGCTGCCCAAATCGGATTTTGAAGTGTCCTTCACATTACTCATAATGCAACAAAGAATGACACGTCAAACCCAGAGTGGAACCCAGGTCCTGAAACATTCTCCAGCCCACTGTCCTGACGAAAAGTCACCCTACGCAAACTTTAATCTAGCCCAAAATTTAAGGAGCCTAATCACAGATGTTCGAGGAAGTTATAGTTGCTGTTAACTACTCTTAAATCTTATTTTAGTCTTACTCTAATCTATTTTCAAATCCCTCCACTGGGCTCTTATAACATTAGAAAGACTACCTAAGGCATCTCCAACACTACTATAAGAGTGTTTGGTTCACGGTACATTTTTAAAGTAGTTTAAACACCCCAGCACCTCAGAAATTTTATGCATGAGTGCATTCAAATGAATACCTCAATTTTGCAGGGAAATAACATGCACCTGGCAACTCTGAAGTCATGCCACCAGCCTGGCTGTAATTACTGACGTCTGCTCTGTTACCACAGAAACCCAAACACACAGACTTGTGATGTGTGGACAGACAAATCAAATCTGATCTCTTACTAATAAGTGTGAACAGTCATCTCAGCAGATCTGATTTGCCTGCAGTCTGAACAGTCTATGTATCATAACAGACAGATTATGATACAATGTTGCAATATCGCAATACTGTGAGCAAGATCATTTTAGTACTCAGAGGTGCATCCTTTCACTACATGTTTACAGGAGTGGCTGCAATCAATCAATCAATCAATCAAAATGTATTTATATAGCGCTTTTTACAATGGGCATTGTCACAAAGCAGCTTTACATATTTAATTTCAAACAAACTGAATCTAAGCCCGATGTGAGCAAGCCGAAGGCAACAGTGGCAAGGAAATACTCCCTCAAGGCTGGAGGAAGAAACCTTGGGAGGAACCAGACTCACAAAGGGGATCCATCCTCCTCTGATCAAACTACTGACACAGATTTACATCCTTAGTTAAATCTGACATTGTGCTATAGTATATAACAATACTGCCGTCTAGTGTTCAGGGGTTTAAACAACACAAAATGAACCAGCATTCTGTACACGTAAATTTTTATTCCTTTTTGAGAATCAAAACAATTACAAAACCCAATACTGCAAAAATCAAGTGAATCAATTTTGTCACACCATCTTTAACATTCTGCTCAACCATTTGGTAGAGCACATATATGTCCATCAAAAACTTAACAAAATGTGATTGTGCCATCTCTACCAATCGATAAAGGTACGTTAGGCTAAAAAACATCCACTAGAAGACAGAGGTGTGAACCTTCACTGATCTCACGATTCAATTTGATATCACGATGCATCACGATGTGGGACATGAATTTTCTGTATTATTTCATTTGGTATTTAATTTGGTTGGCAGGCTTTGCACACTGCATGTGTAGAGCTGGGCGATATGGCCAAAAATCTTATCACGATAATTTTTCTATATTGATAATTATCACAATATAAAATTTTCTAACACCGTCAAGTTTTGAAATAACATTTCTAAAAACATCAGACTAAACACATCAAATGTTACTATTTAAAATATAAAAATTTGTCCATAGTGTCTCCATATTTAGGCTTTTAAAACATTTGGTGCATTTTTTATCTCAACCTCGCGGCCTATCTCCACCATTTTTGCTATTACGTAGGCAACGAATGACATCACGTTATAATCGATTATGGTCTGTAACTGGATCGGTGTTGAATTGCCGACGCCCACATCTCGATGCATCGATTATATGATTAATTTCAACACCTCTAGCAGAGGTCAAAAATGCAATGTTTAATTGTCTGATTGTAAACAAGCAATGCTTCTTATAATAAACTGGATCAAATGCTGAGAAACCATTAGCGCTGTGGCAGCACCACAGATGAGTTTGGGGTTTAAAAAGTGAACAAATTTAGCATCTTATTGTACAGTTTATGTTCTGATTTTACTAAAAAATGTCATGTCATTGTATGTTTACAACCCAAAAATAATAATTCAATTTCTCTTTTCTTGCCGAGGATGATAAAGGGTTAATAATTCTGATATTGATGTAAGACTAAAGGTTCATCAGTCACAGAGTGGTGACCTAAACAAAAGCGATGGGGACGTTTCTCTATTCAGCGTGTCTACTGGACAGACACCTGACAGCCTGCTGCTTTGTGTGGCAGGTGTACAGCCATGGACCAAATTAGCCCGCTGAGCTGCAGCTCAAAGCCTTAGGCCAATTACGCTGACATAACGAAGGTTCACACAAAAAGCCATTCACAAAAAATGGGCCATTTCCAGTAAAGAACCTCACTGGAGAAACAGCTTTTACCAGACTCAGAAAGTCTCTGATATTACTGAGCTGGTCCAAAGTGAACACATCCACACACTCAAACTCAGAGGTCTGCTCCAGCAGCACTTACAGGATATGGACTAAAGTATTGGGACACACTGTTTCTTCTAAAAAAAAAAAAAAAAAAAAAAAAGAGCTAATCCTGCTTTCTCAGCTGGAGGTTTGCTGTGAGGATCTGATTGTATTGGTCGTATGTTGGTCCCCCTCTAGCCAACGTGGGCAGCTGTACATCCGTGTCAATATTCCTGGAAGCATAGAACCCTGAGAACAACTCTGAGAACACGGAACCCTAGGAACATAGGACTCTGGAAACCCAGAACCCTGGGAACCCAGAACCCTGGGAACCCAGAACCCTGGGAACCCAGAACCCTGGGAACACAGAACCCTGGGAATGCAGGCAGGGATGAAACGCGTGCATCTCTCCATCCGTGTCAGTTACGGGGGGGGGGGGGCGTCCACAAACTTTTGGACACTTTGCGGGAGGCGACTGAGCTGCGCGTCCGAATACGAAGCGTTCTAAAGCGGCTACAATGAAGCGCCTCGCCGAGCAACGTCACGCGGCGCCCGAACGCAGCTCTAGCGGAACAATAAGCGCGCATAGACGGAGATGAGAGGGGCCGCTCGCGCCCCGTCACTAATAAACAACGGAGCTGCTAACGCTAGAGCCGCGAGCTACCACAGCTAACAGTGAGCGCGCGAAGGCCGGTCTGCGGGGTCCCGGGCGAGCACAGGCGTTACCTGCCGAGGTCCTGCTCCACCGTCCGGCCGAGCACACACCTGCCTACCAGGCCGCGCGTGCGGTACTCATGGCAGCGGCGA
The DNA here is from genome assembly GCA_036984385.1 of Crenuchus spilurus. Taxonomy (NCBI): domain Eukaryota; kingdom Metazoa; phylum Chordata; class Actinopteri; order Characiformes; family Crenuchidae; genus Crenuchus; species Crenuchus spilurus. Next base: position 11,556 of record BRDA01004851.1, read on the forward strand.
CAGGAACGTTAGATCCGCAGCGCGGGAGGAGAAGCAGCGCGCGAGCCGCTACAAGTGCACCTCCAATGACGTGGACTGACTCTCCTCTCCTCTCCGTGCTTCCGTGTTACTACTGTGACGTCACGCGCACAGGTAGGCCCGACGCTGACGTAACGCGACGCCTCTGTTTGGTCGGCGCAGAACATTAGGACCACCCGTGGCTCGTAAGTTTACCTACTCAGCCTCCTTTCGCCCCAGCTCTGAGCTCTGCGCTGAAGTGACGCTGACGTGGTGGTGGTGGCAGAGCTGCACGCCGCTCACTGTCCTGTATTAGACACGCCTACCTGGTTGGTAGACGTAAAGTCAAAGACAGCAGCTCAGCACAGTGTGTTGGTCCTCACACACAAAACACACCACCACCACGTCAGTGTCACTGCAGTGCTGAGAATGATTCACCTGCTCTGTGGGGGGTCTTGATAACTGAAGAACAACGTGTGCAGAGAAACAGATGAAATACAGACTGTACAACGTGCACCTATGTGGTGGGAGGAATACATGGAGGTGGTTTTAATGTTGTGGCTGTTTTTTTAAGTATGATTGTTATTTATCGAAGCTCAATTTTGCCACCTGCACCAAAATCTAGAATTATTATTATTGTTGTTGTTGTTGATATGAATAATAAAATACTGTAGTAATAATAATAATAATAATAATAATAATAATAATAATAATAATAATAATAAACCATTAATAAACTATCATAATAATAATAATAATAATAATATTATACCCAAGGCGGTTGCTATGGCACCCAAGGCGGTTGCTATGGGCCTCAAGGCGGTTGCTATGGCACCCAAGGCGGTTGCTATGGCACCCAAGGCGGTTGCTATGTGCCTCAAGGCAGTTGCTATGGCACCCAAGGCGGTTGCTATGGGACCTAAGGCGGTTGCCATGTCTCTATGTGAAAATGAATGGGAAGAACGAGGGATGAAAAGATGACAAAAAGAGAAGTGCGGGTCAGTATGGTCCTGGTGGAGTATATGAATGTGGGTGGGTGTTGGGACACAGAAACTCTGTGGCTTGAGTGTATGCCGTGGCCTAGTGGTTAAGAACGCGGTCTGATGACCTGAAGGTTGCCGATTCGATCCCCAGGCAGGTCACGACTGAAGGCAGGTCACGACTGAAGGCAGGTCACGACAGAAGTGCCCTTGAGCAAGGCACCTAACCCCCAACTGTAAGTCGCTTTGGATAAAAGCGTCTGCTAAATGCCTCAAAGTCAAAGGGAGGAACGAGGGAAGAAAAGATGACAAAAAAAGGAGTGTGGGTCAGTATGGCTCTGGACTAGAGCTCTGTTACCTGCCATGATGTAGTATATCGATTTTGGTTGTTG
>BRDA01004852.1:0-13685 GCA_036984385.1 Crenuchus spilurus
AGTGAACAGTAATAAAGAACCACTGATTTACTATCATATGAAACATGTTTGAAATTACTTGAGAACTAGAAGTCAGAGGCCATAGTTTTGAATTTTAAAAATAATTAAATGTGAAACTGCACAACAAACAGCAAAAGCAGCAATTTAATGAGTTCAGGCAGCATGTTTCTGGTGAAGATGTTTATTTTTCAGTGGATAATTTGTCACACAGAGTTCATTAGACAATGTGCTAATTTGCAGTTGGTTCTAGGATGGTATTTGTTAACATAAATTTACATCAAGAAACACAGAGTTCTGTTTTATATTTTTTTAAATATAGACTTTATTTATACATGCACATATGTGCTAGTTCGTTTATTTATCTATTTGTTTATTTGAAAGCACCATCACCTTCCTGTAAATATAAATATTTCATTTTATTATTAAAAACAGAGTTTCCTCAGTGCCTGTAATAAATGTTCTATGAAAATGATCATGGTACTGTATGGTATTGTTCATAAGGCTACATGACACCTACATTTACATTTTCCCTTTAGGTTACCTTTACTTATGAGCTTATTTTTCTTATGGTTTCTCACACTCAAATTTTGTTTACCAGTAAAAAAAAAAAATAAAATAAAAACATTCTTTGAAAAATTTGAGAGTCACATATGGTTCTTCTATGGCCTCCCTTCAAAGAACCCTTGTTGGGGAGTCTATTTTTTAATGATGTACACAGAGCACATGCACCTGAGTCAATGCATCCTGCCTTCCATCAGTTCTTATTTATTGAGTCATTTCTGTGGTTAACATGTCTCAGAGCCCCGGGAGAGGAACTAAAGGTGGTCTACTGCTCCCACAGAGAGTAGCATTGAGGTCATTCTAAATCTCTTAGGATCTGAGACAAGCAACTGCACTGAAGACATCCAAAGGAATATATAACCTACCTAACAGAAGTGTAGGGCTTAATTTGTTTGAGCAAGAAGTTGGATAATTATAGCCATAGCCTAGATTTCTCAGCAGATCATTTCAACAGACTTCATTAACCATGCACTAAAAAGGTACTGTAGGTGGAAAAGGGTTATTTGGCTTGATATCATAGAAGAACCACAATTGATTTCCTACAGAACCTTTTAGTGGATGGCTCTTTAAAGAACCACTGTTGTAAATTGGATGTGTGAATGTGAAGAAGCACAGTTGCAGTGCTTGTTTATTGACTGATATCTCCAATTCTAGTGTTAACTAGAGATGACTGAGGTTTTTTATGAATTAATAAGTCACAGGACCAAGGTGAGGTGAGCACATCCCCATTTAAAGTGAAAACCCAGATACTACGCCTCCGCGTCGGGCTCAAATGCAGAGAGGGTGCGGTGGATTTAAAAATAACTACAGATCAACCCCATAACAACCAAACCAAAATATAAAGCCACAGCCGGGATGGAAGTGTTCAGCAGAAACAGAAGGTGTGATCCACACATCCATCCGCTGCACTACAAGGACGTGAAAACAGTGAAGCTCAAACAAGACACACGTGACTCAACAGCACCTGAATCGAGGCTCTACCAATGTGTGCTGCCACCTGGGGTGGGTCTGAAAAGATCCCCATGCACTGGACAGGTGCAGCACCACCCAAGGGGAGCCTCCACACCACTAAAGCTTGATCTAGCTTCCCTGCCAGCAGTCTGGCTCAGTACGAAAGGCTTCCTCAAACTGCACAGTGCCATAGACTGGGAGTAGGGCCGCCAAACCACACCACACTAATACAAATAGACCATAGTCCCAGCAACTCATGGGTTTACTGATGAGACTCCTCCCCACACCACATTAACTCTCCAAAAAAACCCACAAAATAACAACAAAGCAGCGTCCCTAACTGATGGTAGTATGATGAGTAATATGGCTGAGGAATGGCTCCATACCAAACTGCTGTCACAGAGCCCTTCAAAATGACCAGTGAGCAGCTGTAGGCAATGAGTTCTGACCAATCAGGGGACAGAGGCTTGCCCTAAGAAACAGTCGTTGCACTGGAAGGAGAAGGACCAAGAAGGTCCACTCACTGGTCAGCAGGGGCAGGTCAAACTGCCAATCAGAGAGGAGGACAGTCCCTAGCAGGTGAACCTGCCACTCAACAAGGAGGGCAATGCCAGCTATTCATGTTATTTGTCCCATGACACATTGCACAAAATATGTGATAAACTTCTGATGGAGAGTTAACAGCTGTCTTTAAGCTCACCATCAACAACTTGTGGGAGATGTCAAGGCTGACCTAAAAAGCCATGAATTGTCCTACCTCACCTCCTAGCATAGAAGATTGAGTGTCTGGAGCAGCTCACACTAATGCCTCCTACTAGTGTAAACAGTTCTGTTGATAATAAGGAGCACATGTTGGTTTTGTTGTTAATCCTCACTTACATGCTGTGGTAATGGTGGTGTTTCTTAGGAAGACCTTCATGAATCCGGCTGCAGGTTCTGAATACATATTTCAGTTCGCAGTGGAATTCAGACTAAAATAAACACCAGTCTAGACATAGTGATGAAGTCAGTTATGCATAACTACATGCATGAAACCTACATCTCAACATTAACTTCTGAGATCAGGAGTTTGACGGAAAAGGCTTTTATACCTCTTTTCTTCTATTACTCATAGGGGTGTGGGTTTTTACCCAACTGCACTGAAACTCTTGGATCCTGACACAGCAAAGAAACTGTTCTGAATTCAGAGACTCATCACATTGCACGCTGATAGACAGAAAAAAAAGAGGCGGAAAAAAAAGAGAAGAAGAAGGCCCAGTGGGGAGGAAAGGTATTTAACACAATGGAGATGAAAGCAAATCAGATGTGACACTCTGCTATATCAATGTAATTAGCACATGGGGATCACTCCTCTCTTTTTTGGCATCGTCCTCCCGACAAGTTTAGGATCAGTGGCCAAGCGTGTGATTACGCTCAAGTGTTCTCAACTAGAACATCCCTTGCAACTTTTGCCACAGCAGAACTCCTAACAATGGAGATAATGAGGGTGGTTAGACCGCTGAATATTGACTCTCCAAATCCCTCATCCAAGCGGATTGCTTTTCTTCCAGTAAAGCACATAAGTTATACATGATGCCGCCTGCTGGGAGGGAGTAATCTAGGGGAAAAAAGCACGAGCGTTAAGCGTAGAGATGTGCTACATGGAAGAAAATGGGTTTTTCTCTGAATAAGAGAAGTGATGAAATGTACCCTGGCATTTGTAATGCTTTTTTTGTATCACTTTGTGCCATTTTCACAAAAGGTTTGAATCCAGACAATTCCCTCAATTATCTACCTATTGTCTTGCATACAAATGAATAAGTGAAGGCTCATGAGAAGCCTAGCAGAAGCATGGCACATTGAAAGTGATAGCTACCCACCAAGTTCGCCTTGGCAAGCCTCATCGCCATCTTGGAACAACTCTCAGCCAAGATGTGGGCTCCCAGGGCGACCTCAAGATAAATCCTTCGACTCTGAGTGTGGCGTCGGGCCACGTGCTACTGCTTGCAAAAGAAAGAGGGCTGGGAAGTGAATTTGTAAACACTAATTAGGGGAGAACTGGGTAGAGTGAGGTTTTTTTTTTTGAATGAGTACATTATTTATGACGTCTCTTCGTCTTGCTCTTGCTGTGATGAGCCAATGTTAAACAAACATAGTTCTTCACAATCCATTAGCGTCGTAGAAGTGCACCTTTGTGTCTGGGTTTTAAGAGTCTTATGCGACCATCTGTGCATATCCTTGAGAACAGCCAGTACATTATGCTTTAATAGTTTGGGGGGAAAAAATTATCTATTCAATCTTTCCCATATGCCAAATGTAACCAGTCAGCCAAGACATACTTAATACTTTGTCCACTTTAATGAGATCAGTATATCATACAGTGTTAGACTATAAAAAGACTATTTGGTACTATGTTAATTGGTGGAGAATATGTAATACTGAGGCCCTATCCTCTCCTTAATCTCAACCCAAAACCTAATCTGTACTTTCATCCTGGTCCTATTCTTAACCATAACCTTAATCTCAACCCAAAACCTAATTCTTACTTTCATCCTGGTCCTATTCTTAACTCTAACTTTAATCTCAACCCAAAACCTAATCCGTACTTTCATCCTGGTCCTATTCTTAACCATAACTTTAATCTCAACCCAAAACCTAATTCTTACTTTCATCCTGGTCCTATTCTTAACTCTAACTTTAATCTCAACCCAAAACCTAATCCGTACTTTCATCCTGGTCCTATTCTTAACCCTAACTTTAATCTCAACCCAAAACCTAATCCGTACTTTCATCCTGGTCCTATTCTTAACCATAACTTTAATCTCAACCCAAAACCTAATTCTTACTTTCATCCTGGTCCTATTCTTAACCCTAACTTTAATCTCAACCCAAAACCTAATTCTTACTTTCATCCTGGCCCTATTCTTAACTCTAACTTTAATCTCACCCCAAAACCTAATACTTACTTTCATCATGGTCCTATTCTTAACCCTAATTTTAATCTTAACCCAAAACCTAATTCTTACTTTCATCCTGGTCCTATTCTTAACCATAACTTTAATCTCAACCCAAAACCTAATTCTTACTTTCATCCTGGTCCTATTCTTAACCATAACTTTAATCTCAACCCAAAACCTAATCCGTACTTTCATCCTGGTCCTATTCTTAACCCTAACTTTAATCTCAACCCAAAACCTAATCCGTACTTTCATCCTGGTCCTATTCTTAACCCTAACTTTAATCTCAACCCAAAACCTAATTCTTACTTTCATCCTGGTCCTATTCTTAACCCTAACTTTAATCTCAACCCAAAACCTAATTCTTACTTTTATCCTGGTCCTATTCTTAACCCTAACTTTAATCTTAACCCAAAACCTAATTCTTACTTTCATCCCTAACTTTAATCTCAACCCAAAACCTAATTCTTACTTTCATCCTGGTCCTATTCTTAACCCTAACTTTAATCTCAACCCAAAACCTAATCCTTAGTTTCATCCTGGTCCTATTCTTAACCCTAACTTTAATCTCAACCCAAAACCTAATTCTTACTTTCATCCTGGTCCTATTCTTAACCCTAACTTTAATCTCAACCCAGAACCTAATCCGTACTTTCATCCTGGTCCTATTCTTAACTGTAACCTTAATCTCAACCCAAAACCTAAGGTGTGTTGGTGGACTTAACAAGAATTCCTGTGTTCTCACCCTGATTTTAATCTTAATCCTACCCTTAACATCAATTAAAAATCGAGTTAAAGAATGTTGTAAAGAGCATGTCTACAACAGCTTGAGATTATCTGTACTAAACCTGTTCCATGTTCAGTTAATTCTCAGATTAACACCTACAGACATGAACTCAGATTGTGAAAAACAAGTGAATTCAGCAGATTAGCAGATTATCAACCAACTTTATTTGATAACATGTGATGATCTACTAAATGTGATGCTTCACTGCTGATATGTTAGTAATATACTAACTATACTAATGTTTCTTCTACAAAGAGACAAAATAAAGTGTGACCAAGTCTAGTCCTTATTACTATTGTGGCTTATAAACAGGAGTGCACATAATTTTTTTGGTCTAGTTCTCAAAGGAGCACCTACAGATGTTGCTTGGTGCTCACCTTTTACAATGCTCGAAAATACTACAAGCATTGATCATCACTACCCTCCTGACATCCACTGTTTGGAGCCATGCTATCTCCTGTAGCCATTTTTAAGCAAATACTCTTTTTTTACCTTCAGTCTCAGTCTGGCGTTTCTTTGGAGGTGGTAATTACTAAATGTAGTTTCCTGGACATGCTGATGAATCGGTGGAAATCTTAAAACCAGTGAAAAAATAAGCTAGTGCTAGTTATCAATTAACTACTCTCTTGAGCCCGCCTGTTAGCGTCAGGGTTGCCAGATCCATCAAAATTATTCAACCAAAAGTCAGTCTAAAACCCGCCCGTCAGAAGCTTAAACTAGCCCAAAATATATGTCTGTCACACGTTTGAAGCAAATAGCAAAACAACTAAGAGTGATCGACTTTGTTTATAAGGGATGTATCAGTCCATCAAACCTTTTTCTTTATCCCAGTCCTTGCAATTATACGCCTCCCGTATTTCACCATTTACCAATTTAGCTAGTGACTTACTTACTTTTTTCTCTCTCTCTCTCTCTCTCTCTCTCTCTCTCTCTCTCTCCTTGTCACTCTCTCTCTCTCTCTCCTTGTCAGGCTATCTTTCCTTATATTATGTTCTCTTTGTTGTTATTGTCGTATTCAAACTTCCTTAGTGTCAACTTTGTACACGTTTGCCCGGCCGTGTTGAAGTAATATCCTAGGCAACCGGCCGCAGCAATTTTTAAAAGTTACCCAATAAAACGCATCCCGCCACCCTTGAAAGTTCACCCGCGACTGGATTTTCAACAAAACAATTTGGCGTGGAGACCGCAAACCTGTCAACTCCGGTTACCGTGGCCAAATATAATCAAGTACATGATGCGCAAACACGCGTCACGTTGTAATTCACGTTGCGCATCGTTAATTTTGACCACGCATGCGCACCTGCGCACCACTTATGTGCATCCCTGCTTATAAAGGACCAGACACTTTAAGGACCAGTTTAAACATCAGTAAGGAAACTGTGAAGGTTTTTTGAGCCCAATAGCTCTATGATTTGCACTTGAGAAATCTTCAGAAAGAAAAATGTGTAATGAGCTAAACCTGAGGCTAATTACTTTACTGAGTAATGTCTGTGCACTTTCAACATGCTTAGACTAATGTGTGCCTCCTGCTGTTCCAGAAACCCTGAAGTGAGGACAATAAAGCTGAACCTAGTGTCAGGAGGGTCACGCGAATCTTGCACGTGGCCATCCTGCTCACGTGAGCGAGTTCAAAACGAAGGTAAATTTCTTCCCCAGAATTTCTTGTGGTGATAAAATCCATTGATAAGTGTGAGATGTCTACATATTCTACTTTGCCTCCAGAGTTCCACCGAGACGTTAGAGCTTCAAAGAAAGCCCTGAAGCGCATGATGGTGGAATGTGTGAGAATGACCCCCATCTCTGTGAAGCGAGTCTGCATTAGGCTCCATTCAAGTGTGGCAGTGCACCACCTTGCATCTTATGCTAATCAGTCGTTTTGATTTCCTCATTGAGTGTACAACATCAAACCACTCTGTGCCTTGTGGGAGAGAAAGCTAAACTGCCAGAACATTAAAATACTATTGATCAACTTTCTCTCTCTCTTTCCCTCTTTCTGTCATTTTTTTCCCAACTTTGATCAAAAAATATGGTGCTTCTGAAGACCCTTGGCTTGCGCTCCAGTGAGTTACAAACTAACTTGAGCCCACAGAGTCGAGCGATAATAACAGCGAACAGCAGCGAGGTAATAGCTGTCACTTCATGTCTGTCAGATTGACTGAGGCTGAAATATTGCTCATAAACTGCCAAGATCACGAAACACCAGAGGGCCTTGGTAAGTAATAGCCCACACAAAGAGCAACAGCAAAGGTAGGGGGGAAGGATAAGAAAGGAGACAAAAAATAAATAAATAAGGCGAGTGCGTGAAACAGCGCTAGAGAATAATCTAGCCGGATCACAGAGAGAGCAAATGATGGAAGGCAAAAGGAGACTGAAATAGAGCAGTGTTGACAAGAGGACAAATTAGGATAGAACACAGTGCCTTTGCCTACATGCCAGCCCATATTGCTCTGGGGAACAACCGAACTAGCCAGGTCATAGTGTGACTGACAACCACAATGGAATTGATATATTATTACACATAAAGATGTTTCTATAATAAAGACGTCAAGCAGTAGCTGTTTTTAGATTATGTTTTGAAGCCTGTCTCAAGCCTCACGAGGTTTGCAATGGTCATTAGCAGCTAATAAGCCAAGACATGATTGTTGTAAAAACGTACCAAAAAAGTAAGCCTATTTCAGATTACAGTGGTAACCCTACTTATGAGCATCCCTACTAACGAATATTCCAGGTAACGAGTCGAGATCTCGGAATATTTTTGTTCCAGGTAACGAGTAAAATTCCAAGTAACGAGTAGCCTAAATTAGTTCAAGTATGCCAACCGCTAGGGGCAGAGTGTCGTCGTCTTGTTTATTTAAAAAAAACCCATATAAACACATTATTTAGCATATTAAAGTATACTGTATATTGGCCGGCTGACACAGATTAATCAGTTTTACATGTATTCTTATGGGGAAAATGCATCCAGCTAATGAGCAAACCAGCTAACGAGCTCGGCTCCTGCACGGATTAAACTCGTGAGTAGGATTACCACTGTATTTTAAAAGAAGAGCTCAAGCAGAAATCATATATAACTAATTTACCACTTATCTCAGATATAGCTAATCGGCTAACTATAACTATAATGATTAGATAAAATTTATGCCTTTGCTCCCTAAAACAACTTTTAATTTGATATAATTAGATTCAAGTCAGCATAATTAGTTACATTTAAAGACCTTCACATAATTAAAAAAATAATTGCAATAGTTGTTAAGTAAATTAGTTACTTTAAGAAGAAACACTTGAATGTTGTGGTTGAAAGTGATGCATGTAACCTGACAACTACTTTGTATTAAAAAATTTTCTACACTTTATATTGGCTGGAATAAATGCCAGATTGCCATACATTTGGCCATTCAACATACTGTGTTACACTTGTTCATCTCCAAAAATTAGAATAGCATGATAAAGTTTGTGTTCATAATTTAATTCAAAAAGGTCAACTCTACGGTGGCTGAGAAGACCAAACAAATACAGAAAACAATAAATTCAAAGTGACAACATTTCATTGCCATATATAGTCCCACGTCCTTAAGTGTCCCCCGGAAACACTTCCATTGTGTTGTGAACAGTTTTGCAGCACGTTTATGAATCTGCAGCACATTTGTTAAATGCAGTGACAATGTTGTCATTTTGATGAAAGTGAATCTTCAGCGTATTGGGTCTTCTCAGCCACCATAAAACTGTCATAAATGTGATCATTATTAGATGAAAAAAAAATGTCAAGCCTTTTTTGTTTTAATGTTAATACTGTTTGAATAGTAATTTAAATGCCAAATGAAATATTCTAATAATTTGAGCTATTATCACATTGATCAACTGTAAAAAAAAAAAAACACCTTAAAATATCACTTGTGTATAACCTTTAAAAATTAATTTAATTTAATTATGCAAACAAATGAACTTTTTCATGATATTCAGGGTTTTTTTTTTTTTTTTGAGGAGGAGGCCATAGTAAGTACCTAAAACACTATAACGACCCATTATCAACACCTCTGCAACTACCTGAGAGGCCAATCACAGAGGCGCTACAAACCAGATAGAGTCTGCACAATCACGCTGCATTTGACTTTAACCTTATCTAGTTAATCTTCAGGTACATTATTCAACACGTTATGAATTATTCAGTGGATCATCACTATATAACCACAAGTTATGTAGTTGTAATAGTAAGGAAGGAAAGTCTGCTGTCAGATTCTTAAAGTTGAACACATCAGACCACCAAAATCATGATTAATAACATGATGATGATGATGATGACAATTCAGTTTCTAGATGCTGATGCTCTTAATTCATTACCCATAAAACAAGGGAGCAAAAGTCTCCAATGGAGACAAAGCACTATGGCTGGACAGCAGGCTGTGAGAAACATGCTTGAGTAGGCATTCTGTGGGCCGGGGCAAATTCTTTCAAAATGAATGCTTCAGTCTTCAAGGTAATTATTGAAGATTTACAGCTGGAAGGATGGAGAAAGGGAACAGTCAGGCAATAACCCTTCCCCAAAAGTGCCGTGCCTGCTATCACTGACGCTTACAAAACGAGTTCCTAAAGCCGCGCTTAATGTCTCTAGACAGGGTCTCGATGCAGTGGGTTAGCAATTTAGATCTCTGACTTTTTTTTTCTTATATTTGAGCAACGAGAGGCCAAAAAGGACGGTAAGGAATTAAGCAGCACAGCTGATAAGGCTGAGCTGCTGGGAGGGGTTGGAGTATTCAGATGGGAAAATGCTTAATTGAGTTTGATTCATTTTGCATCAATGAACAGTTTTATTTAGCCCAAAGAATACACGCGAAAAATGGGAAATTGCCATATCAAAACTTACCAAAGGCGCTGTAATATTGACTGTAATAAGCACATTAGAGATAGTGTTCCAATTTGTTCCCAGTTTGTAAAAGTACAAAGAAAAGCAGTACATTTAGATTTCAAAGTAATGGTCACTACAATGCTAGTCTACAGTTTTCTGTGCTACAGACATTTATGATCAATTGAAGAATGAAACATTAGCACTTTTCAATTACAATACATATATTAATGGTAATTAATTCCTCACTATGACTGTTCACCATAATAAATCAGTAATTAATCATCTTTCAGTACATCACGTAAGCAACCAAATTCAAAACTGCTCATAAATAATATTTACCTTCATTAGCATACATTAACTCACGTTTTGGGGAAAAAATATATATTCTTAATAATGATGAATAAATATATTGAACACTGAGAAATACTTCATGGCTGATCATGTTATAAACAATTTTCTAGAAGTTAAAAAATGAGGGAGCATCTTATAGAGAGGAATTCATACATACTTAATATAATTAATAATGAGTAATTGAGGCTTTACTAATACTGTTTAAATAAAAAAAAGTTAATAGCTGTGAGCTTTAAGGCTGGCTTTAATTGTGAAACTTTCATGCAACCTGTTGCATGCCACATCATTTTTCTGCAACTTCACAGTTAATAGCGCATTTTTTGCATTGAAGTGCAAATAAGTTCATTCATCAACATTCCACCAATACCAGGCTGACAGCACTACAATTATTCTATTTAGGCAGCCATTAGACACATTTCATTTCTTTAACAGAGATAACAGCAAAACACTTGACCATTTAATCATCCATTTGTGTACACTTGTTAAATAAAGTGGTTTTGGACTTAATTGGTAGAGATCTCACACCATACTGAAGGTTTTTAAATGGTAAAAATGTTATCCACACTCACATCTCATTTACAAAAATAATTCTTCAAACAACTCTACACTGAAATTATTTTTAAAAAATACTAAATTGATTTGTCTATGTGAAAATTCTTTTAACACCTTGAATTGAGAGAGTGTACCTACAGTATGTTCAGGTAAAATTATATTATAATTTTTATATTTTGCTCTTGTGGTCAATATTCAGGCAACCAAATGGATGCAAGTCAACTGATCCAACCCAGTCAGCTGTGCTATCTCACTTTAAAAGTCTAGGCCTGATGCCACTTGTAGAAAACAGGGACTGTATCTCAGTGGATCAATACTTTTCTTGTCACTGGAGTAGAACCCTAAAGCTTTCTTTAGTTAAATAAACATAATTGTACCACATTGTGTTGTAATTAACTAAAGTTGTATTGACTGCAGTCCCTCAGTCCTGATTCCAGACTTTAACAATTATTTTACTTTTTAAAAGGTTCAAACACAAATCTGCTCCTTGTTCTTGGTTCACAGTTAATACAAAAGGACGTTGTTGTACCTTTATATGTTGAGTCAGTTTCAATACAATAAAACGTGGACTCATGAAAACTAAACTGTGATGCTGATCATTTTCTGAAGACTCTCAAATGTTTTCTTCTTATGAGTGTCGTTTAGGTTCACCAATCCATTGTTTGAGGTTTGTCGCATTTAAAGCATAACAGGAATAACATGGAAATATTAAGATATTAAGGCATGTTTCACTGATTGAAATAATTCAGCTTTTCATTCAAACTGTTTGGTTGATAAAATCGTGTATAAAATGTGTTCATAAAGTAGAAAAAATGCAAAATAGTAGTATTTTAACTAGACTTTTAGACTGCACTGTGTATTAGTTCCTGATTCTGATTACTGGGATGTGACTATGTCACCTCTGCAAGCAATCTACACCCAAACTGGCTGGTCCATTAGGTCCAGTGTGCAAGGCCAAAGGACAGCTTGGCATGCTTTAACCAACCAAAGAAGCCATTATTAAGGTCCTTGGGGGCATCACAGTTCATATTGGCCAGTGGGAAGAGCAATATTGCAGACACAACGCTGGAGCTTATCACTGCAAACCATTACCATCTCGATGATATTCAATGACAAACTAAATAAAGGTGCCAGAAACAGTTCTTTCCAGCGGCACCATACAAGAACAACTTTTACCAATCTGTAATCCATTCTTTTAAAAAACTGTGGTGGAACTACAAGTGGTTCTCCCATGGCACTGCTCCAAAGAACTTTTCAGCACAGAACATCAGCCTTAGCATTCTAGAAAGAAGGTACCAAGCTCACTTAAATTCATGCTGTGAAATGATTTACTTGAAATAAGCCTGATGCAAGAGCAGTTCATTTTAAATTCAGAGCTTAATGATGTGAAGGCACTGGTGTCTTACAGCTGGGAGCATCTGTGCATCAACCGTGTACATATTCATCAAACATGTAAGAGGGTGCCGCCACAAAATAAAAAGCAAATAAAGGAGGGTTAACCCACTCGAACTGCAAAAGTCACGTGTAGTGTCACTGTCAGAACAAAATTCTCTGTACCAGTGATCAGTAACAGCAGAGCAGGTGTTATTTGGGTGGTGGATCACTCCCAGCACTGCAGTGACACTGATGTGGTGGTGGTTGGTATGAGGTTGTGTTCTAACAAACAATACTTATAACAGATCATTAATAGTAATAATATGTTGTGAATCATGAGTCTTAAGATGTTTTCTTTCTGTTATGTGACATGGCATGAGGAATGAGGCATGATGGTCTCCAAGCTAGAATGATGAATGGCACATGCCAAGAGGTCGAACTAACAAATGGAAAATGTTGATATCATGTTGGCTTTAAGATGAACAAGTCTTTAAGGGGTTAATAACTGGTTTTGGGGGCCATACACTGATATGTGCTACTTTGGCTCGTAACACAGACCAAAACTGTACATTAGCGCACTCTCCTATTAACGTGGACATGACAGGAGTTTAATATTAGGCCTCTTGCCTGGACCAGGCTGCATTACCTCATCCTTGGGGCCCTTTTAGCAGCTGTCTAGGAGCATCTTTTTAAAAAGCCCTTGGGGTAAAGCCCACTGGCGGGATGCTCGATTCTCTCCAGCTCTCCGCGCCCCCTTTTGGCGAGCCTGCACAACTGCAGCTTTGTTTCTGCAAATCTCACTTTCTTTGGGAACTTTATTGTTTTTGGCAAACCACAAAACAGAGCACGCTGAGGGAGAGACACCATGAAACTGTCTGTTGTGACCAAAAAAATGACTCGAAATCGCTGAATTGCACAAAAGCAGCTCCTAACGCAGTGTGACATGTAAACAACTGCAGGCAAAAAGATGCACAACAACACATTAGTCCAGACTCCAGTGTGCTCTAATGCATGACATTTCAGTGTGTAGGTACTGTAGGCTTTTCTGCACTGCTTCAATACATACACAGCAGTAGTGTGAGTCATGTATGCATGAATTTATGTACTATACAGACTTTATTCACTCATGCTACAGGTTCAACAAGAAATGCAAACCATGCCTAGAGTACAGACTGAGATAAAGTAGCCTCAGAGTTCACAAATTCACTTTTCAGTAACAACATAACAATAATAGTATAAATGCAGCATCAGAGCATTATAAAGTAACAAAGGGGAGAAAGAGAGAGAGAGAGAGAGAGAGAGAGAGAGAGAGAGAGAGAGAGAGAGAGAG
>BRDA01004853.1:0-28352 GCA_036984385.1 Crenuchus spilurus
CTGGAACAAAAATATTCCGAGATCTCGACTCGTTACCTGGAATACTCGTTAGTAGGGATGCTCGTAAGTAGGGTTACCACTGTATATATATATAAAAGCTAATATGGAGTTATGTTCTTCTTACATTATATTTACTACTACTACTAATAATAATGCTAACAATAATATCTGTGATTGGACGCTCTAGATTTTAGGCTGGTGTCAGGTTGTATAGGGCGCTTTATGTCAAACATCGGGATGGAGATTTTTGGGGACCTGGCAACCCTGCTGTTGTTTAACCCACGTCTGCTCCCACCGTCTATGTAAATCCACCCTTTAGTAAGTAATCCTGCAGTGTAAAAAACGTAAATGACTTTTTAACAAACAATGAACCATAAATTTTATAAAATGTAATCGTGTCGTGACAAGCGTTACAGCACCATTTAATACAAAATGATCCAGTTATGTGATTCAGTTTGACTTATTTATTATGTTCAAATGGGGGTTTCAAGTCTTTTCAAGTCCAAGTCCAAGTCCAGGTGAGTAAAGGTAGAGTCTAAGTCAAGTCGCAAGTCTTTAGTGATGTTGTCGAGTCAAGTCACAAGTCATCAGTTTGGTGACTCGAGTCGAGACACACGTCTGCTATGAACTGAGGATCGCAAGTTCAAATCCTGATCACGCTGCTTGTAATTGGCAGCCGGGGCCTGAGAGAGCAATCCATCAGAACTGGGGTTCCTGAGCTTTCCTCTGAGCGCGTTGGCTGCCCAACGTTAATGTATCGGCAGCAGTTTGAAAAGAGGCGGAGCTTGACTTCACATGCATCAGAGGAGGCCTGTCTAGTCTGCACCCTTCTAAAGTCAGACACTGATGATGGGGAGAGTCAACAAATGGATGGACCTGATTGGCTACCAAACACATTGGGGAGAAAATTGATTTAAAAAACTGAAAAATTACAAAAATGAATATCTGTTTTTGCAAATGAACTCGTTATATATACTCCTAAAACAGCACAGTATATGAGGAAATGAGAACTGCCACTAAACAACTGCTTAATAATACAAAACATTAAACCGGTAGCTGATGGTTTTATTCTTCCATTTGGGCAGTCCTGGGTAGAAGCTGAAATTTTCAACATCAGGCACTCCACATCTGTCATCTTTCATTATGGCAAGTGTCTGAGGGTCCAAAAGACCACTGTCCTCCAGTCCAAAAAACCTCTGCATTTCTTTCATTTTCTCCTCCATGGCTGACGAATGTCTTTTTCTGCGGCTTCCACTCAACTTCAAGTGATAGAACTGCTTCAAGTATTCCTGCCAATCAATAAGGTTGAACTGTTAATGATGAGTAATTTATTCATAGATTACCCTGAATATTTGTTTGTAGAACTGAGAGGACTTTTCAGCATCATTTTAAAAATGTCACAGAAAACAGTCAACAAATGGTCCATTCTAGAGAAATGCACTGATTTGTATTTTTATGGTGTTCGTAATAACAAGGGATCCACAATGAAATGATGACAGCAAAGTATCTACATGCATCTTTTGGGATTTTATATGTAAGGCCAAGTAAAAAAAAAAATTGGTGATCATCCTTTTTCACCAAAAATGTTTGGTCGGGGGGGGAGGTGTTTTTTTTTTTTTTTTTTTTTTTTTAGATTGATGGTAGAAAAGTATGTAGCGAATATTAAAATGATGTTGAAAACGTGAAATGGGGTCACCATCATGCTTCCCGTTGCTGTATTCCTGGTAAAATGCATCTAGTGCAGAGGCGATTGCTCTAAGACTGCAATGGAAGCTCAGCTTCCCCTAAAATGTCAAAAATAAGTGATGAATAATATACTGTTGTGTGTACATGTCATTGACTAAATATGCGCTACAACGCGCTCAACTTTTGTTCAGAATCAGCTTCTTATCACTGGTAACGACGCGGCTTTCCTCTCACTCATTCCCGCAGCTTCACAGCGCTTTAAACAGGGTCCACAGAGTTCAATGGTAAAGCAAAGCGTGCAGTGAAACAAGACGAGTCATTGGATAAATGCTGGGCTTTGTCCCGCCCATCGGACGCTCATTTGGCACGCTTTTTTGCATTAAAAAAAAAAATGGTCGGGTGCTTTTTAGAGGGTCGGGCGGGGATGATCACCAATTGTTTTTTTTTACTTGGCCTAATGCTGATAAAGTTTGTACCAAAAACTGACAAAACCTTATTGTAAAACAATGACAGTGTATAGGGTAGACTAAGCTAAGGTCCTGTTACACCCTATTGTAGCTCTGACCATATCTGACCATTTTGTAGTTCTACCATTAGACTGTAGGGCCATCTGTTTCTCTGTATACTTTATTAGCCTCTTTTCAGCCTGTTCTTCAATGGTCAGGACCCCCACAGAGCAGCTAGTATTTGCCTGGTTGATAATTCTCAGCACTGCAGTGAAACCATGTTAGTGTTGAGAATGATCCACCACCCAAATAATACTTGCTTCGTGGGGGTCCTGACCATTAAAGATCAGTCTAAAAGGAGGCTAACAAAGTACAGTACCTATGTTTGGACAGACCTTCTCATTCATTGTTTTAATTTAGTATTTTTTTTTAAATTTTGAATGTAAACTTAAGTGTTAAACCAAAATATGTTTTATATTTTACTTCAAAGTAGACACACAACTGATGTCTCAAACACATTAATAGGCAAGAAATGCAAGTCATGATGCCATTCCAGGTGACTACCTCATAAAGCTGACTGAGAAAATGCCAAGAAAGCTGCATCTAAGCAAGAGGTGCCTACTGTGAAGAATGTCAAATATAAACATATTCTGCTTTGTTTACTAAATAATTACATATGTGTACATGTGTTACATATGTGTATTCATAGTTTACATGACTTTAGTGTTAATCTACAATACAGAACATTTTTAAATAGTCAAAAACCAGAATGTGTCCAAACTTTTGACTGGTACTGTATACAGATAAATTATTGCATAATTATTCACAATTAGCATAATTATTATCCTTAATTTTTAAATGTGGTATATTGATGTGCTAAATGACTGTTTTAATGTACAGCTTGTTAACAGAGTTATTCAGCCTAATTTATTAAAAGATCTGTCATCGTTACAAATGTTCTTTGTCAAAACAGGCTGGTTTCATTCAAAAATACATTTAACAAACACATCTGACAGACACGGCATATTAAGTTAAAAAAACAAAAGATGAAGTAGAAATAGACTTAACTGAAATGAATGATCTGATGGACAAACCTCTGCATACTGGACGTCCTCTGAACTAGGTCTGGACTCTGGAGGGACGGGTGAGCTCCACATAACGTCCACAATCAATAACCAACCCAGCGCGGAGATCCAAGACCATGGCATCCCCATTTTAAGACAGCACCATAATATTCTCACAACACTGTGTTTGGCTTTATAAAAGGCACCAAACCTCAGAGGAGCAAGATCACGTGGGCCCTAAGCCCTCAACCCAGCATTTACCTTAAAGGCTTAGTGGTTTCTGTCATCACACAACTAAAGCAAGAGTGCTCATGAGATCACGTCTTGCTTGCTTCATCAGAAGTTTTACGGCTTTGAGCACGATTAAAATGATTTATTTTTTACAATGTGTCGACACGTTACACTGATTAAGGGAATTTGCAGTTTGGGCAGTGAGGAATTTGTGCCTCTGTTGTATACAACACTTACACAAATATAAGCATTCACAGTCTCCAAAAACAATCATTTAGTTATGCTTTAGCTGCCTTAATAAAGTCATAAACATTTGAATATTTTCATTACTACATGAATTAATTTCTGTTATAACAATGTGTACCATTTTATTTATATATATATATATATATACACACACACACACACACACACACACACAATTAAAATCACTGCATCATCTTTGAACTCTGGGTTGAGCATGTTCGGTCATGTTTGTTTATTTATTTATTTATTTTTAATTTAGTAGCTAGTCAACCATCTGCTATGGGCTCTCTCCATCACTTTGCAATGTCTCTGACTCTAGGAGGGTGAAAAAAAATGTGATGCAGCCACCGCCTCTTTTCATCGTCACCGATCAACTTTAAATATTTAAACTAAAAGTTTTTATTTTGACAAAAACTATAAATTATATTTCAGGTTGTAATGCGTGTCAGCTTAGTTTTGTTATTGTTTACCCCAATAAATAAATAATATAACACATTTCAGAGAGTAACCCATGAAAACAGTTAAAAACAACCCAGCACTGGCCTGTTGGGTTATTTAAATAACCAGGCAGTGCTGTATCATCGTAACCCAGCATGTGTTCTGATAAACAGTGACCCAGCACTTGGTTAAGTGCTTAATGTTTTTAACCCACCAGTCTTCAGAGTGTACTTAAATATTATTTGCAAAAATCTGAATTTTTGCTCAAATGATTTTCTAAAATGAACTTTATGTTCACCACGACTGACTAATTTATCTTTGTGTACAGACCAGTACTGACCAAAAAATTGAGAACAAAAAGTTTATTAAAAAACATTTAAGTTTGACTTCATGTTCATTATATTTTACTTTCACTTACATACATTCATGGTTATGTTCTTCAACTTTTACTTAAAATGGTATAAAACAAGTATTGTTACATATACAGTACATAAGTATAGTTTTCCAGTCATACTGTAGACGAGAGAAACTAGCTTGTATATGTTGTACAGTGGAACCTCGGTTTTCGTCATTAATCTGTTCTAAAGTGCCTGATGATAACCAAAACAAACAACTGAATATTTCTCATAAGAAATAATGTAAATCCAATTAATATGTTCCAGACACTCCAAAATATGAACAAAAATAAGTTTTATATAGAATAACTATAGTTTTACATACAGAACACAGTGAGAAATAAATACACAAGACTAATGAAATGGATAAATGAACATTTAACATCACTCTTACAGGTTTACGCTCTGTTTTAGAGAGTGCCGGTGTGGTCCAGCCGGCAGCCTTTGTTTTGTACACCTGTTCTTGGGATTCTCAGGCAGTATTTTTTTTTTACATCCGTACATCCGAAAAAAGTTGACAATAAGGAATTGTACAATAACCAGGGCAAACGGTAACTGAGGTTTCACTGTATGTTGCATATTCTGTACATTAAAAGACCAAATTCATATTTCAGTAACCAGCATTGTGGGGAAAAAATATTACAGAGCTGGTAAAACCTCACTGGTTAGAACAGCCAGAGCGTGTTTAATAAAGTGGGTTACTAACACTACTACACTACAGCCAACCCACGGACTCCATTAAGGCCACAATAATCACTTTCATGCTTATTATGTCACTTTTCTGTTATTCCTTATGCATTTTAACTTTACATATATACAAGAACTGACACCATCTCCCAGAATGCATAGCAAAAACACAACAGACCAGACTTAAAAAAAAAAAGTTACTGTAAAATATTTACAGTAGAATTTACAGCACTTATTTACACTGAGCGGAAAAGTTGTTGATGTGATGAGACATGAAATCACTGGTGAAGCTTCATCCAGTCACCAACCTAAGAAGCCAGTGAGCTACTGTATGTACTGTATATTTATCACTGACATAACTGTGTTCTGGGGTTTCAAGCTGCGTATCATACATGCAAACACCTTTTATAAGCATGATTATTATACCATTATAATCTCTGTACTGTCCTCATTTTCTAGTGAACTTCACTACTATTAAGCTGTGGTCACTTCAGACGGCTGCTGTGCTGATTTTGTCACCAGTGAAGCAAAAGTCCAGGTAATTCCTAATGTTTTCTAATAAATTAGATTTACTACAAATGTGAGCAGGACACTGAATAATTTTAGACTGATTTTCTATTAGCTCACGCCTCTGAGGTTCACAGGGGTTAAAGTTCACCCAGCTGGACAACGTTAAGCTAAATTGCAAACAGAAATGATTGCCGTCTTCAAGTCCTACTCGGAAATTCCTGCTGACGTCATATTTACAACATGACATGTGCTCAAGTGCTTTTTGGTCTGAGAAAATGGACATCACATCGATACTTTAAAAAAAAAAAATTTGATTTTGCTTTTAATTAAAATAAAAATACATTTAATATTTTTTGACTAAATCATTATCTGTCATCAGACACTTTGTGGGTCGTTCTGGTTAGCTTTGTAGCTATTCCTCATCAACAAGTTGTCCACAAAAGTGTACAGTTAACACAAAAACATCCACTCAGTGTTTACTGTCTGCTGTAGGAGCAGCATCTATACATGACATTTTGTTATTGATGTCCATAATTCAGACCTCAGGCCTTACAAGCTTCCCATTAGTAAATACAATATTGTGCTGGCATTCATGTGCAATCATCATAGTATTTCTAACATGACTTTAAGACAGCATATTTAAGTCCAGCATCATTTTTCATTCATCTGTTCCAGCTTTTCTTTATCCAGGAAGACTTTACTCATGTTCAGTGTGACCACAGGTTTAGGTTAACCAGCTACAACTAAAGGACAGCAAAGTTACAATTGATTACAATGATGCCATCCCTTAGTCACTATTGATGATCATAAAACCTATATTACAAAATTTTTAGCAGTATTTTCCTAATCAGTTGTAACTCATTGATCATTTATACATAAAATCTTCATTTACTGCTTAACCTCACTGCCAGGGTAATCGGGTGTAACTGTAGGCTGATTTACAGTCTTCTGTACACCTCTGTGACATGTACATGTACGTGAATGTTCATATAGGTCTGCCCACATACATGAACATGCACTGGGTGGTACAGGAGAGCATTGGATATCAGAAATCTTCATTGTTTGTTTGTGTTAAACCTTTCCCTCACAGCCTCATCCCTGTTATAGTCTTTTGTCTACATGCTGTTTTGTTTACGTTTTCCATGTGCTACGTCATGTCTCCGCTCTTGTTAATGGTCCTCACCTGAGTCTGGTGATTCCACAGCCCTGGTCCCTCATCTCCTCTCTGATTACGTTTGGCTTAAGTGTTCCCTTGTGTCTCTTCAAAGTTATATATGGTCGTTTTAGTGGTTAGTTTGTTAAGGTTTAGTATCACAGCCACAGTTTTTGTTCTCTATCAAGGATTTAGATTTTTGTAAATAAAGAGAAGTTTTTAAGACCCGTGCTGCATCCACCTCCTAACCCTTACACAGTTTGCTGTAAACTTAACGAAACCACAGTTTATAGCAAATGAACAATGAAGATTTCTGATATCCGGTGCTAGAACACAATAAAGAACACCACAGTTATATTTGCAGGAAACTGCTTGCAGCTGTGCTCTTATAATGAAGGATCCCATCATCCTTATAATGTACATCCGATGTACTGCCATTTTGGGCCAACTGAACAAGATAAACTGGGCCAAAGAACAAGATGTCAAGCTAAAACACAAGGTCTTAAGAACATACAATATACCCCTTATTTTTTTGTTTTTAAAATGACTTGAAATGTATATACAGTCTTTAGCAGTCCAATCGCAAAAGCCCAATTAATACTCATGTGTCTTGGTTATAAACACCCTCAGGTGTTGTTATACCGTCTGTCCTTTTGTATGTACGATGTGCATTGTTTAATAAAGGATGTACAAGCTAGTATACTGAGAAGCAGCCTCTGTATGCTACGCTAACCCATAAATCCCTTCTCCGTGTGACGCAGATATGTATGTGTGTACATTTGCAGAAATATAAATCAGCCTTAAAAACACCACAATCTGCTTCTGTGTATTACAGATACTCTCTCGAGCCTCAAACCATAACTAGTGCAGAGTATCTTCTGTACTGGATGTTATATACTTGATGCAGTCTGTGTGTTTACTGTGAATTATTCAATATTCAAAGAACTCCGTTAACATCCGAGCCAGGAATTTGCCTTGTTAATGTCAATAATCTTCTTCAGCTTAATGTCATATTTGTATACCTCTGCTCCAATAAAGAAATGAAGGAAGCCTGAGAGAGGAAGCAGAAAATAAAAACAGCACATTGGAAGGTGAACTATGTGAAATGAATGAAGGATACACAAATGCTAGTAGTATAAGAAAAAGTTCAACTTCTTACTGTATGCTCACCGTTTTTATGAACAGTTGCGCTTACGGGCTTGTTTATTCCTGGAAAATCATCTGAGATGTTGCGTGGGTAAGAGTCCTCCATGAGCTTTTGGTTTTCATTGTATCTGAGATAAACCAATGTAGCATGAACATGATATTAATTTTAGGGATCAAAAATTGAAATTTGTTAGATTTTTTCCTCTAAATGATCAAAAAAATCAACAATCAATCAACATATTATTTATTTTCTGGTAGATATTTATAACATAAATAATGCAAAATGGGAAAATACACACACAATGAGTGTATGCTGCTGACCTGGTCCAACAATGTTTTCATCATTATACATGATTCAGATGCACGCACCTCTTACTTTTATTATACACTGCTCAAAAAATTAAGGGAATGCTTAAATCACACAAGGGATCTCTATGAATGAAAGATTCAAGTTGAAAATCTTTACTGATCCATCCATCCATTATCACACCCCCTTAATCCTTATCAGGGTCGCGGTTAGTCCCCTACCCCCTCACTGGGCACAGGGCAGGGCATTACACTATTCAACCAAGCCCAGGACAGGGCGCCAATCCATCACTGAGTGACACACACACACACACAAACATACGGACAATTGTAGAGCACCCAATTCACCTGACCCCCATGTTTTTGGACTGTGGGAGGAAACCGGAGACCCCGGAGGAAACCCACGCAGACACGGGGAGAACACGGAAACTCCGCTCAGATGGGGTCTCGAACCCAAGACCTCAGCACTGAGAGGCGAACGTGCTAACTACTAAGCCACCGTGCCGCCCCCATCTTTACTGATATAAACTGTTATTCATTGACAACACAATTACAATCAATGGAGACCAAAATCGTCTACTTAGTGAAGGCTAGTTTCAAAATCACAGTTAAAAATTTAATCACAGCCACTTATTACACGACTCAGTAATGTGTACGACCCCCACATGCCTGTATGCACTCCTGACAACTTTTAGGCATGCTCCTGATGGGACATTGGATGGTGTACTGGGGGATCTGTTCCCAGACCTGAATCAGGGCATCAGTGAGCTCCTTGGGTCTGTAGAATGTGAAACTGATTCACAATCACTTGTGCTTAGTGAGATTGATGTCTATGATATTTAATCGACTTGGTGTTAATTTTTTGTGCAGTGTAGTACTTTATTTGGTTCACGTTCATTAAATACACAACTTAATTTTCCACCCCTAATGGATATCATATGACTGTAGCACAGTGATGGCTGGCCAACAGGGCACCACATTTCATGGTGGAATTTTTATTTTTTTTTATTTTTTAAGTAAACATTTTTAAAATAAACAATACCTACATATTTTAAGTCTGGATGTACTAA
Organism: Crenuchus spilurus; assembly: GCA_036984385.1. Classification (NCBI taxonomy): domain Eukaryota; kingdom Metazoa; phylum Chordata; class Actinopteri; order Characiformes; family Crenuchidae; genus Crenuchus; species Crenuchus spilurus. Next base: position 9,379 of record BRDA01004853.1, read on the forward strand.
ACATACACAATAACGTAATATATATAATATATTGGTGGGAAATTAGCTTCCTGGTTCATTAGCTCTCTTCTGAGGTGACAAAAATATCACCCAGTCAGAGAAGCAGCAGCTAATCACTGACCTATTGACAAAATACACGCATAGCAACAGAAATTTAGCCAATCAGAGTCCTCAAGTTTGTTGCCTAAAGGACTCTCACCCACAGCAGAGTCGGCCAGTGATTTTAGGAACGTCTGACATGGTCTTAATTGTGTTGCTCATTTTATTATTGTATGATTATGATGGTTATCTAATGATACATACTGTACTTTTTCAGTAAGACTTTATAATAACTTTCATTAATAGCTCGTTAGCTAATGATTAATAACTCAACAAATCATTAGTTCATGAGAATTTCATTAACAAATAATTTACAAATGATTTAATAATGATTTGTTGACATTTGCAAAAATGAATACAATCATTAGTAACTACATGAACTATCATTTATAAACATTTGTTCATGTTCAGATTATCATGAACTAATGATTTGTTCAGTTATTAATCATTAGATAATGTCTTATTAATGAAGTTTTTTTTTTTTTTACTTTTTCTTTGCACATTCATATGCAACTATTGACAATTTCATTACCTTTTATGCCAATTAAATAGTTACTAACTTTTTCATAGAGCTATCCTGTAGTTTGTTAAATAACAGTGGGATGGTTTCAGAAACTGACTGTGTATGGCTCAAACAGCCCCAGAATATTTTTGCCAATTTATCTTTTTCCCAATGTAGTAGTAGCCATTTAGCACATCCCATCCGTTAGGACTCTCCCCATCACTCTTCCATTGTCCCTGCCTCTAGAAGGGGTTAAATCAAGCACAAGCCTCCTCCGATGCCTGCGAGTAGCATCACTTTTGGTACTGAAACTGTACAGGAGTGCAGGAATGAGAACTTTCTAAATTAAAGCTTTAATGTCGACATTTTTAATGTATCCAAGTAATATGAAGGAAAATCAAATGGAAAATGTCAGAAATGGAGGTACGAGATCTTGTTCTCACAGTTGTATAAAGCTAATTAGCTTACCTCCAGTACAGGTGCTTTGTGAAGAATAACGTGTGGACAGTTTTGTGAATATGCACCGCAGCATCTATGTGCTCCACCCAGGCTGGAAATCCGAGGCTGCTGATGCTTTTACGACGACCTTTCACCTTAAACCCTTTCACTGTCCAGTAGCTAGACCCTGCAGTCACATGGATCATGGGGAAAAGGTTGGCATGCCAGTTGTTACAAAGGCAGTACATAGACATTATCAGAACGTTAATTCAGTCAGTGTACCGCTAAACAGGAGCGCTGTCGATCGTTGTGGAACCCAGTATGCAGCATCAATCTTTGAGCTGACGTTTGGCATGAAGTTGTTGATTGGACCCTCTTTTATGTCATTTTTGTTCGTGTGCTTGATCCACAGATACCTTAATGGACAAAGAACGAAAACAAATATGTAATTACTGTGGCTACATAAAAATAATATACAGGATTGGAAAACTACTTGTTTAACCACTTTTGCTTTTCCAAATTATATTCACTGGTGGTGTTGTGGACAAAAACCCAGAAACTCTGATCATCTCCAAGCTCTGATTAGGCAAAAATGGGTTGCCATTACTCAAGATTGTGCCCAGAAGCTGATTATCCAGCATGCTGAGGTGAACTGCAGAAGTCTTAAAAAAGAAGGGTCAACACTGTAAATATGAGGTCTTTGTTTAAACTGGTTGTATTTGTCAATTAAAAGTTAGAAAATGTGTGGAATGCTTATAATCGTGCTTCATTATACCATATAAACAACAGACTTTGTGAAAACCAAAAATTGTGCCATTCTCTAAACTTTTGGCCACAACTGTAGAGGTTTCTGTGAGCTCCCATGTTTTTAAAACACTGTACGCAAGTCTTCCAGTTCACCATGAGTGTGCTCACATATTCAAACCAGTTTGGCTCAGTATTCTGCCATTATTCATTCATTTTATCGCATTTACAATAAAACACAACTGACAAAACATAAGATGAATACAATTCAATGTGATGAACTACACGCTGTAGTTTTCACAGTCATATTAGAATATTATGACCACGCCAGGTTTGGAATGTCACCTGACAGTGTTTACTGCATGTATAAATAAGTGAGCACACCAGTCAGTTGTAGCAGAGTGTTAAACCATCATTGTGGGGACGTGATCTGACTGATGTCCAAAAGGGCTGATAATAGGGTACCAGGTGAAGGGTGGTAGCATCTAGGAAACTGCTAACAGTGTAGGATGTTCTAGAGCTGCTGTAGTGAAGATGTACTAAGAATGGACTTGAGTGCCTCCCAACACTCCTAACAAAGATGCCCCGTGAGCCACTGATGCCATAGATAAACACTGACTCCAGCCAAAGGTGCAGAATGATCTGCTGCAGTTGGAATGGGCACGACTGCCTCCAGATACCATCCATCACCTCACACAGTCCACGCAATGTTCTCCGAGCTAAGGGTGGTTATTCCCATTATTGGTCATAATATTCTATTAGGAATGTGCATGTTACATTATTTAGTTTTTTCCCCCACCCCTTTAAACCATTTCCTGTATTGTTATGAACCCTTAAATATTCTTACGATATGCGTGTCTCTTACCTGCCTTTAAAAAATAAAATGGCCTCGCCTAAAGTGGTAACCGAATCAAAAGACAGGTCAGGATTGCATTTATCCTTTACTGCCATGGGGAAATGAGATCCAGTGTACCATGGGTTAAAGTAATAGCTCCAGCTCATCCTTGGATGATAAGGCCTTTGAATGGTTGGCCCTGTTGAGAATGTATAATATTATTTAGGATTTTGTTAAAGAGCCTTGTTAAGAGTAAATTAATTAGGTAGTAGAATTTAATATATACCGTAAAGCATGTTGATGTTCATAATATCTTCATTTGAAAGCAGGTTTTGCGTTTTTCGCATTTTGTAAGTAGGATACATGAGGGACTCTGGGTTTTGAGAATGCCGCAAACCCAAAGCATGTCCAAACTCATGTGCTGCCACTAGATGCAGATTAAACCCTGCAGTGAAAAGAGATATGCATGTTAGATACTGTCACATTTTCAAATGAAACATCTTTGTATTACATGTTAACCTCGTCAGACTGGCTTCCCAGACTGGGATTACATTTATTTCTGGACTACAGTTCTTTCAATGGAACATCTTGATTCAGAATGATGTGTAGTCCAGGATTAGACTTCATTTCTATCTGGGATACAGACTCTTAAACTCACATCCATAGAGTATAATTCATACCAGATAATAATAGGTCTGATGATTAATAACTACATAAGCATTACATTTCATTTGCATTTTCCATACTGTCCCAACTTTCCGGATTTGGGATTGCATTTTGTATTTTTGCAAAAAATGTATTGAATACATTGAACCTGTGTACTTTAACTTGTTTTCCATGTAATTAAAACAATTGTGTAGATGTGTTTTATACATTTAGGAATCAGTGTACACACTAGAATCAAATTAATTTATTGCACCACTTTTTGTCAGTGGGGTATCCATAAAAATTATGAATCCACATAGAAATGTGTTTGTACACTACAGACTTGCCGTTAGAATTTGCTGTCCAAAGTTCATCATCATCAAAATGAACATCTCCGCCAATGCCTTCTCCTGGGTCAAATGCGTGAGCGAGGGTACCTCTGGGTCCATCAAAAGGGTACGAATCTCCATGGTCTAAGAAGGCACACAAAAAAATGGATTGCTAAACAAGAAGTATTATTGTACTTCTAGTAGTATTACTGTATATTAGTCATATTCACAACAGCTAATTGTATAGAACGCTGGGAAACATCATCCATGCTTGCTTACTTTGCTCTATTTACAAACTCCATTTCCAGAAAAGTTCCAAAAAAACTGAAATCTGTAATTCATTAATACACTTACATTTTTATTTAAAAGACAAAATGTAAAAAAAAAAATATTTTCAGTGTTTTCAATGACCAACTTAATCGTATTTGTTAAATATGAACAGAAAGGTAGAAATTGATGACTGCAAAACATTCAAAAAGATATGACGGAGATGGACTAAAAGAGAGTGGAAATGTTCAGTGGTCAGAAACATTCACAGTTCAGTTTGTTTTTGGGGAAAATGGACATCAGATTCTACATGCTAAAAAGATAAGACACAATCCAGACTTTTACCAATGAAAGTGCAAAAAAAACGCATCTGTGAAAGCATGACAGTGCATCAGTGCCTATGGCATAGGTGATCTGCATGTATGTAAAGGTATTATTGATGTGGAGACTTGATATTGGGATTGATATACTTTCAAGACGTCTTTTCCTAGAAACTCAGGAGGACAGTGCCAGACCGCATTCTGCACTAATTACAACAGTGTGGCTTCATAGACATAGAGTGTGTGTTTGCTTGACGGACCTGCCTGCAGATTCCTATTAAAAATGTCTGGAGCATCATGAAGAGGAGAATCGGACAACAGTGACCAAGAACTGTTGAGCAGCTCAAGTTTTGTTTACAGAAAGAATGGACAAAAAAATCCACTTTCAAAACTGCAACAATTAGTACCTTCATTTCCCAAATAATTAAATAAAAGTTCAAGTAAATAAACAAATATTTTAGTTTTTATTGCAGTTTTTGGATATGAGGTTTGTAGATTTGTTTTTTATAAAACGATGCTATTTGTTTTCAAGAATGACTTTATTGGAGGACCACATGCTTATCTGACCTTGGACCTACTTACTATTCACAGCAAACTGTACCATGATGTCTGCATACTGAGAATAGGACCTGAAGAACCTTAAAGGACTGGCCTTTGCCCACACATCCAGAGCTGATGCAATTAAGGAGTCAACTGTAGTCTTGGGTAAGTCATCTGTATACTTCCCAATACTGAAAAACAAATAAATCACACTTTTACTAAGTCTGAGAGATTATTAGACACTTTACAGAGGGACTTCACTCGGAGCTGAAGCGTATTACCTGTAAGAAATGACCGTTCTTCTCCACCTGTTGCCTTGGTTGTGAACATACTCCTCAACATCTGGGACACCACACCTTGGAATTTTCATTATAGCTAGCGTTTCAGCGTCCAGGTTCCCAGTCTGATTGAGCTTGAAAAAGCTCTGCATGTCCTTCAGTCTGGAAGAGAAAGAAGGGCGACTTCTCTTGCTACGACCAGTTGGATCTGCCTGAAAACTGTAGAAACGTTGCAGGTATTTCTGGGAGGGGAGGAGAAGTAATCACAATAGAGCTGTTCAACAGAGAAAAACTAGAAATGACTTTAGGGTCCAAATAACATTTTCACAACTGAGTCTAGTAGGCTTTTTTGAAGAAGTTTCAACATGTGTTTGAAAGAAAAAGTTCTGCTGCTCAGCATATGTTCATGACACAGAGACCCCCTTCAAATTTAACAGATGTGTGACCTTTAGTTATGAAATTACCCAGTCTGGTCTCACCTTCCACCTCCTCCTTCACAGCCTTCCATATTCATCTCAAACGGCTTTCACAACTTCCCATTTACCCAGTCAGGTCCCAGCTTCCCCATTCATCTGTCTTCAGCTCCTCCTTCACCATTTCCCTTGACCCTCCTCTATTCACCTTATAACTCCACCCTTCCTTATTTCCAAACTTGATCCCTCTCTCATAAGCAACTGTACTTGAGTATGTGCTCTTTGGACTGGTGACCGTCTTTGCTCGGGAATCTTCTCTGCATGAATGTGAATAAACGATCCAGTCTTCCTGCCAAATTTCTAACAAAGTTATATAACCAATGATGTCCAAACGTATCCAAACACCTCTTCTAATCAGGGAATTGGCCTACTTTAAGATGCGTCCACAGTAACATTGACATTCAGTTGCACACATGGCTTGTAATCTGCATAGAAGAGCATATCAAATAGAATGGGACACTCTGGAGCCCCCACACGAGCCTGAGACCTCCATGCCAAGGTATAAAGCCCCCCAGCACTTGGCTGTTAAGGAGAGGAACTGTGTTGTTGACTGATGGAGCTCCTTCCAATAGCCTTGGGCTGAGTTGGAGTGTTATTTGTGATCCAGGACTCATCATTCAATATCAGTATCTGAGCTAAAGTTGCTAAGGTGCTGGGGGCAGCCATGGTCTCAAGATTAGTGGACCAGTGTTGTGACCAGAAGGCCAACAGGACACGAGTGAAATGCCCTTGAGCAAGCCACCCGGATGCTGTGCATAGGGCTGCTAAACACTCTGGGCAAGTGTGCTCAAAGCCCCCAAGTGTGTGTTTCACTGCACTGATTAAATTCAGAGATCAAATTCCTGGTGTGCAAGCTCGAGTATTCACTTTCTTGTAGCTGAATGCAGTCAAATGCTCACAGCAATGTTCCAACATCTAGTATAAAGTCTTTCCACAACAGATGCTGCAGTATAGAAGGACATCTCTAAGGAATACTTGGTTTTTCCACTTTTTAAAATCAAATTAACATTCTATTTTTAGTATAAGAGTAAATAAAGGACAAAAACAAAGACATAACAGTTAAAAATGAACCACTTCCAAATTTAAGGCCTCTATAAGGGCTCACACTTAATTCCTCAGTCTCTTAACTTTCATATTTTCATTCACAGTAAACAACAAATCATTGGAATAACTAATAACTACCAGTTCAGTACTTACAGCTGCTATGATCAGGTCATTGTGGGCTTTCCCATCCTCAGAGGCTGTTACGTTTTGTCCCGGGAGTTGTAGTAGAGGTGCAGCAAGACATGGAAGAGCAAACAGAGCACAGGCACAAGCTAAGCCAAACCAAATCCCCATCTCTGACTGGGCTTTATGACAGACGCACTGAAACTGGCCAACTGGAGAAGATCTTGGTAGCTGGGAATGCCTTTTAACATGCTGTTATGACTCAGTCTGCAAAAGCTGGGAAAACCTCTCTCACTGGGAGGGGTTCGCGAAGGTCACAAAGAAAGAAAGATCCTGTGGAGATGTATCAGATTATACATATGAAGGGCATGTTCCTCAGCAATTAACTGGCACATTGCAATACAACACCTTCGGCTTCTAATCTCCAGTTTCCTTCGTCATTCAGAAGATAAAGAAAGTCCTGTACTGAATTACTTTCGGCTGAATCTGGGCCACTGCAGTCAAGTTTCTTTACCACAGTAATGTGTTCCTGCAGAACATTTAACAACATTTAGGCTTCATTTGTATAATTCAGACTTTTCAGGTTTCCTTTATATCTAACATGTCACTAAACTGAATTTACAATAATTACATGAAGAAATTGGGGGAAAAATGTGCACCATAAAGTAATAATGAATCTAAAGTAAATAAAACTGCATGGGTCTGAAGTATTACAAGTTCCCGGACAAATGCATGATGATCAACATGCTATAAATATCTGCGGGGTGTGCGACGGGATTAGAGTACAGATGGTACAGTGCAAAACATGTTGTTTGATGTGTGGAAAATGGGTAACAAAGCAAATGTTAATGATAAAGGAGTGATTGTATTTGGGGGTTAAAGGTCAGAGTGTGAAGGAAGTAGCTGAATGTGCAGGTGTATGAAGTGTACAGTCATACAGGTCTACCAGCAGTGCTAACAATGCCAGTCTACAGGACATTCTCTTCAGAACTGTGGTGGACAGCACACAAGGCTGAAGGCCTCTCCACTCTGCTCCATATGTTGATGCTCTGCAGGTCTCTGTGGAGAGTTCTCTCACAAACTGGCTATGAGGGTCCTGCGTTGACTTCTAGAAGTAATTCTTGTCTGGAAGTGAAGAGATTTTCATTCACAAGCTGTGAAACTCGCCAACGATCCCTGTACATCAGTTTTGGCCACAATTCTGAGGAGATTGTCCTGTAGACTGCTGGTAGACCTGCATAACCGTACACTTACATACACCTGCAAATTCAGCTACTTCCTTCACACTGACCAAAGTTACTGACGCAAACACACAAAGTGACTAATTTCTTGCTCAGGAAGCTTAAAGGCATGAGTGATAGCATATATTTAATCATTTTAAGGATGCTAAAACCTAGGAGATTGTTATTAGTTAAATTATATCATTCTGGGTGGATTTATACAGTCATATGAGAACATTATGACCACCCCTGGTTTGAAATTAACTCGGCCCAGGATTACAGATTATGTAATATGTGTACATAAGTAGCAGAGTGGAAAAAGATAGTCATGTGCAATGGGCATGATAATAGGGTACCAGATGAAGGGTGGTAGCAACCAACTTGGTGGGAAGTTCTAGAGCCATTGTAGTGAAGGTGTATTGAGAATGGACACCAGAGGGGAACAGTGACTTCGGCAAGTGGTACAGAGCAGTCAGTGTGCAACAGTGGACCAGTTAACCTCTATAATGAACACAGGGGCAACAAGGAAAGTCAGGGATCACCACCGAGCAAACATTCCAAGCCAAGGGGTGGTTATTTACACTATTAAGTAGGTGGTCATAATGTGATACAACAGTACCGCTCCATACGTATATGCATTCAAAGTGCATATACTGTAGTTTTAAACAAATAGCTCAAAAAATATTCCCAATGGAATGCTGGAATGAGATGTAATTGAGGGCTTTCTCCTTTTCAAACAAGAAACTGCTGTCAAAGAGGTGAGCTGGAAGATTATTGGTGGCAGGGTGAATTCCCTGTAATTGGACTTGATTTGGAGCATGTAAAATATGCACTGCAAACACACGGTTGTCACGTAGACAGTCCGCAAAGACTTACAGCTTTCACTAAGAAAATAGTGCCTGCACAAAGAGTAACAGGTGATTAAAAGACACAAGGATGCAGATAGTTGACTAAATGAGACTAACATTTGCAGAAGCATTAACTTAAGAGACATTCTTTGAACACGTGCCAAAAGCTTTGCCAGAGTTGCTTTGAGCAAAGTGAAATGAGAGCCTGTGTAATTGTATACGGTCTGTTCTTTACCTCAGAGAGACCACAAGGGTCATTAATTTGCCTTCCAGCTTCACCTGCTTGAACACATCTCAAGCCAACCTGAAACTAGCTGAGTCTTCAGAGTTCAGAGATCGTTATCAGGCTTGAAAATTCTCTCTGGACTGCAGTACATCCAGGACAAGTGACAGATTGTGCAAAACATATTGCCAATGTTCAAGCTCTTATTATTCTCACATGTCTCATATTTACTGCTACAGTTTCACAATGTATAGCCTTAGGCTGGTGATCCATAATTGGTACAGCGCTTATTATTTTGCTTCCATTGCACAACACACAGTGGTGTCTTAAAAGCATTTATTTTTTTAATCTGTGTACAAGAACACACACCTGCTAAAACTTGCATAAGCAGGCAGATTACCATTGAGCTTCGTAGACCTGTTTGTTTGGAATGGTTAGTAGGTGACGAGCACCAAGTTGGTCAGCAGAGGGTGAACACCCAACAAGAACGTCATTCATGGTGTTAAGGATCACGTGTACATGAGAAACAAGATTGTGAAATTCAAATTCAACAATAATCATGAGGAAATTAAATGGGTCATTGATTTGTTTTCCCAGATTCAACTGATAAACGTCTAAAGTTAATAGAAATTATATAGAAATCTGATATAGCAAAGAATATTGAGAATTTTTCACAGTGTTGTTGATGGCAAACCGATACCTACAGTATTTAAAGCTATTTCAGAAGTTGTGAAATGATTACAAATGATACTTTTTAGCTTTCTCTACATTTCTGCATGAATTTGACTTAAATGTCATCAGATTGTTACACAAATCAACTTTGGATAACTTTCCTAAATAAATAAATGACCATGTCTATTTTTGGTCTCATTTGTTTGCGCTTGAGTTTGTGTGACAATCTGATGACATTTTAGGTCAAATTTATGCAGAAATGTAAATTCTAAAATTCTTTCAAACTTTCAAGCACCACTGTACATTGATGTTGGAATATTTTTTAAGATTTACAGTTTTACATGGTGGAGAGGTGCATGCTGGGAGTTTGACAAAATTGACGCCAAATAACTTTTTTCCCCCAAACTATTTTACCATTATCACCATTGCATGAACAAAACTGAATATTTGAAACAGCCCAAAACAAAACACCATAGCGTCCTGTGCTCAAGTTGACAAGCAACCATAACTCAATTTTAGTGACGTATCAGCAAAAGAGTGAGATTAAAAGAATGAATTATTGTACTCGCCTCCATTGCTAATATCCCGGACGAGCCCCCACTTGTCAGACTGTGTTGTTAAAGTGTTGGGATCCTTGTGGAAGGGTCCTATGAGTGCTCGGAGAGTCAACTCAGTAATGACAAACAGAAATATGGTTTTCTGTAACTGTTCTGGTTTATTGTAAGAGGAGGGTCATTTATATAGCAAAGAACATCACGTATATGATAAAAGAGCAATGCTTAGAACCAGATTGCCTGTCTGTTACCATGAGTCAGCTACAATGTGCCAGACAAGCAGCCAGGGTGGAACTGGATCATCCTGAGCCAGAATATGTCTCAGTTACAAAGTTTGAAGCAAAAGAAATGCAATTGTAAACCAAACAACTACACTACCGAAATTCCGCCTGTAACATCAACAATCATTCATAAACCATCTGTACTGACAGCAGAAACAGTATATTCATCAAACCCTATCAAGAGTATTTGTGACATTGTAAGGTTTTGAAAATAAACCTTTTAAATAACAGAAATCCACATTTGGGAACCAGTTCGTGAAATGACTTTCACTAGCCAGAGTCTGAAATGTTCATATTAGATCTGTACTGTTACTGCCATGTGAAGAGGGAGTCACTTCTACATGGCCATTACATGGCACGTACCTTTAAAATATTTTACAGATGTGTGAAATTAATGAAATGTCACAGATTGCTCAAATATGTATCCTTATAGAAATGATATAACGTAATACTATGAGAAATAACGACACTGTCTCTGTAAAAAATTCGGTAGTATTCTCATATTCATCTTTAATAGTTGCGCAGCATCCTGAATTAAACTACAATAACACTAAGAATTTACTGGAAAATTCTTATAAGAATTACGTCGAATTTCCTGTGCATCTCCTAAAATTAGAATATCGTGAAAAAGTTCAATGTTCATAATTTAATTATTAAAATATTTAAACCTTTGTATATTTAACATTATTTTAAGCCTTTTTTTCTTTTAATGTTGAAACTGTTTGAATAGCAGTTCACTCAGTCTGACATTCTGGATTTTCGGAAGCTGTAAGTCAAAGTGATCAAAAGTAAAACAAGTCATCTTCACCTTTTTTAATTATGAACTTTTTCACCACATTGTAATTTTTTGATGTGGCACTGTATTTCATTTTCTCAAGAGTTTATGTCATATCTAATTGAAAAATCAACAGATCTACACAGCCATATTAGAACTTTATGACCATCCCTGGAGTGGAATGAACTTGGTCAGGGATATGACAGATGCCATGTGACAGAATAAGTGAGCACACCAGTCAGTTGTAGCAGAGTTTAAAACCATCATCATGGCCAAAGGACATGATGTCCTAAAGCGTGAAGGGTGGTTGCAACTCGGATACCACTTTTTATTAAGTTCTAAAGCTGCTGTAGTGAAGGTGTACTGGGAATGGACTTCTTGTACACCGAGAGGTGCTCCATGGGCCTCTGATGCCAGTAGAGTCCAATGAGTGTTAGAGCAATTGTTGCACCACAGTGGATCATTTAACCTCTATATGGAAACCGTCCCTTAATGCCACAATGTCTTGTGAGTGTTATCCAAGCCATGGGTGGTTATTAGGTGGTCATAATATCTGATATGACTGTACGTGTGTATGAACCACTGAAATGTGTTAGTTCCTGCACTCTCTGCTACCATCTCCTGGTAAGTGGTGGTGTTTCACTAAAAAAACCCTTCTGATTAGACATATGCAGCAGACCGTAGATGGTGCTTTTAATCCCCACATCTGGTACCCGTTTCTCTACACACTTGTTGTAAAAGGTTATCAAAAATACATACTAGTCCATCGTATCCATAACAGACACTAAAATCTGACAACCGTACCGTTTTATGGGAAATAGTGATGAATAGATCTCAACTGGTACTTTAATAGTCTATTAAATATACAAAAGAGGGTGAATTTGGTCTTTTTTATGTACCGACATACTAAATATAAGGACCATAAATAAAGTTAAAAGTAAATTTTGTGCTTTTATTCTACCTTCATCACTTGAAGTGCAAATGTGTTTTATAAAATGTTCCAAAAATGATCTGTACCTTCAAATATAGTGTGAAAAACAGCTTTTTAACCTAAATGTTTAAAGTACAAGCAGAATATTGCTGAGCATACATGCGTAGGCATCTCACTGGTATGATATGAGTGCACCTGTTCAGGGTTTTGTATTTGATTTGTGTAGAAGGCTGTACTGTGTGTGTCTGATAGGGATCAGCTTCTGGTAGAGTCAGTGGGCTGGGGATGAGTACTGTATACTGTCCCATGCAGTAATCAATCAGACTCATTGTCAGTGCTGGAGGTGGGCAGTAGGGGGCACTCCTGTCTCCGGCTTTGGCTGGCTCTCCTCTTCCTCCTGCCCACCATCCTCAGTCTCCTTCGAATAATATCTGCAACACAAATACATCAGTGTTTTCTATTGTACAGTCTCGTCATTAAATAGTCCAGTTAAACATTGTGGATTAGAAGCAGTCATTAAAAAAGATAAATAAAAATGACAAAACATCTAAAATATCTGTGAAATCACTAAACTTACAGAGTGAAAACTGTATTTTTAAACATTTATTGCATTAATACAACAGTGCAGAACATATTTCATTTGTAATATTTTTTTGTAAAAAAATGTTAACAAAATATTTTAGTTTTTAGTCACATTAACCATATTTTACATCAGCTGAAGTTTGTCATGTCGTGCTTTTCACTAATAATCTTTCATGAAAAAGCATTTGCTGCTTCCGAACCCACACCACATTTCCAAACATGAGAATAAAATGAAAAAGGTAAATATGACATTTTTTAAACCTTTTTTGTTTTCACTTTGAATAGAAATTTCCTCAAACTCCAAATGAAATATTCTAATTTGAGATTCTGGAGTTATCTGCCAAACTAATCAACATTTAAAAACAAATATGACTTTTTGACTTATATTATGAACAATGAACTTTTTTCTGCACATTCTAATTTTTGGAGATTGGTACTATACTAATGAACATACCAGTTATGGTTAAATATTTGGACTGAAGTTAAAATGCTCATAATAACAAAGACATTTTTAATAATTAAATTTCTGACTTTGTCTGTTCAAGTGCATTTCAGACCAGCAAGAGCTTATTGTTCTGTTTAAACTAAGACTAAAACTAAAGTGATGTGGGCCTTTTAACTTTTGTTCATGTGTTTATGTCCAAAATATGTTTCAGACCCTAAGAGAGATTTTTAATCTATGATTTTTGAAGAGTACTCAAATCTACATATTTTATGTAATTTCAGAATTATGTTTTTATTTTAAAATGAATTAAACATTTACTGAATAATTGCAACAGTGTAGAGCACATTTCATTTGTAAAACCCTAAATCTATGGAAAAAAAACCTAATATGGAACAAAATCATTGACTCATTTTAAGTCACATGAACCACATTTTAAATGAGCTAAAATGTACTTCTTATATTTTTTACGAATAATATTTTGTTTTGTTTTTTTATCCCCAACTACCAGACTATTAACAAAACTTGCCAGTTTCATATTTTGGTGAAATATTCTGTGAAAAAGAGGAAAATAATGTTACCGTTTTATTTGTTATTCAGAAATACGTTTCACTGAAGTATATTTTGTCAATTTTTGAGACTATATATTGCTTTTTTAAACAATATTTTTAGTCATTTTACAGAGTTAAAACATCACAAATTCATCCTTTTATCAGCCTCACAAACAAACATCAGCCTGTTGTGAGGGTCTTTACTGTCTCACGGAAAGTAATATAACTAATACTGCGTTTAATACACATCTTAACTGTTCTTCTGTAACATTTTGCTTTAGTTTGAGAATTTGATTCATATGTGCATACAGGGAAACACTACTTTATCTTTTTCTTTGAAGGAAGAAGGAAGGACCAGACTTTTTCACCACAGTGCTGAACACACAGGAATTTGACCTCCACCTTACATCCCTGCAGTGAACACACACACAATAGTACGTGCCCAAAGCAGTGCCTAGGGAGCAGTTGGGTTCTCAAGGCCCTACTCCTCTAATCTTAATGCCAGGGTTGCCCGTTTTGGGTAAAGAAACAAACGGAACACCCTGTACTAAATACGTGTTGTTATGACACAGCTGTTCTTAGTTTTTGTTCCCTGTGCTGTAGTGTGTTAATACCTGCCACGCTCTCATAGTCCTGTTGGGTCTCGTGCCAGTACAGGCTGGGGGATGTGCGCCAGTTGCGGTAAAGCCGTGTATGGAGTACTGAGAGTGTGAGTAGAACTAAAAGAAAGCCCAGCGCTGCAGCCGCCCACACTGCCTCATCGGTGCGTGGGGTGGACATCTTGTGGCCTCGCAGTGGCTCACCTAACACTGGAACCAATGTGCCTGGTGGTCCGCATTGACCTGGACTTCCACAGCCACCTCCAACCTGCTCCTCTATGTCAGTCTTAATACGATGCTTTCCAACATCCAGAAATACCTTCTTATGAGACTTCACTTGTATTCTTGAAGTCGGCACATCCTTTCTATGTGCCGTCTCTCCTCTTCTGCGGATTTGTGATTGCATTTTAGTTGTCTTTGCCTCTTTGGGACCAGTCCTCTCATTTGTCTCCACGGCACCTCCACTGTGGGCCTTTGAATCAGTAGTGATGTGGAGAGTAACATAGCCATCGTGAGAGCTTACGGAGGGTCTCTGTTTATGCTCAGTAATGTTCAGTGGTTGTGTTTGTGTAGAGTTGAGCTTTGTGGACTGCACAGGATTTTCAGGCAGTCTTTCTTCATTGTCATCTTTCACTTCTCTTTTTGTGGTTTGGAGAACTGCTCGCCTCTTCCTTGTTCTCACTGCCGTCTCATATTGAGACACAGCCGCCACACAGCATGTTCTAAGAGACTAATAGACAGAGATATCATTGCTGTCATATGGAAACCTTGTTGTATTGAGCAGCCCACTGCATTGTTTGAAAATTTCCTGTTCATACCATGCAAGGTTGATTTCAGACAACATTTGAAAATATAGGACTTGGTTTGTTGTGCCTGTAGTTTCTATACATAGTTTCTATACACCAGCTTTTTGTTTACTGACCTTTACAGTAGTGCCCAGTACTCTGTCCACAGGTGCTGCCTTTGTCAAATACAGGCTGTACTTTGGTCTTTGACTTTCCTTGGTTTGGTTAAGGCTGGAGAAGGCTGTGAGTAACCACTCACAAACTCCTGCTGAGGTCACATGGGAAAACTCCAGTGTATGACCCCAGGAGACCAAGGCAAAAGGCTTATGGAAAATGATAACAGAATGCAGGAATAAACAGCTTGAATGATATCCATACTACTCACACACTGCATAAACAGAATAAAGCAGCATTATTTACTTCATATTACAATGCATCATGACAAAGGGGACCTGAGGGGTATTCCACAAAGTGAGCCAAAAATTTAGGACTGTCCAATGTTCTTCTATTGAACAGGCTTGTTTTTATATATTACAGTGGTAACCCTCCTTACGAGTTTAATCCGTGCAGGAGCCGAGCTCGTTAGCTGGTTTGCTCGTTAGCTGGTTAGCTCGTTAGCTGGATGCATTTTCCCCATAAGAATACATGTAAAACTGATTAATCCGTGTCAGCCGGCCAATATACAGTATACTTTAATATGTAAATAATGTGTTTACATGGGTTTTTAAAACATAAACGAGACGACGACGGTGCTCATGTAGGCTGGCAGCTAAGGAGGACAGGAGGACGGGTGTACGTGTATGGCATGGTTACACTTATCATATGAAAAGTAAAAGTAAAATGTATCTAACTTTCTTGTTCACTACCTTTTGCTTTCTTTGTGTCGCTTTCGCTTTTACTTAACAGCGGTCAAAAGTATTGACTGACCTCTTCTTCTACGGTAGCATCTAGGAGATGCTATGACCGCAGCGCCCCTAGTGGTTTGGCATAGTTGAAGAAATTTACGCTACTCGTTAGCTGGAATTTTAGTCGTTACCTGGAACAAAAATATTCTGTGATCTCGACTCGTTACCTGGAATACTCGTTAGTAGGGATGCTCGTAAGTAGGGTTACCACTGTATATATGTATATAGGGCTGTCAAATGATACATTTTTAAAATCACATTCAATCTGTGTGTCATAATTAATTGTGAGCGATTCCTCCACCCGCCACTAGGAGTCACTAGTGAGAGTGAGTGCTGAGATCACTGCTGAAACTGCAGAGAAGAAGAGGTGGTATCATGTCTCTGTGTAAACAAATGTCTCACTAATTTTCTAAACATTTTGAAATGGAGGAACAAACAAAACATTCTGCACAGGATTTTACTGAAACGTCCTGCAAGTGAAAGTGAGGAAAGTGTGGCGAAAAAGACAAACATTCCTGATGAAGATCGTCTGGTCTTTAATGTAAACACTTAATAAATCAGTCTATTTCTTTACATTCTCTTTTATTATGTATTATTATTGGTTTTAGACATTATTTATTTATAAAGTACATTTTTCTTATTTAAAAACACTTGGTGTATATCAATTGGTGTGGTTTTTGGGGGCTGGTACGGATTAAAAGCATTTTAATGTTAATTTAATTTGTTACATGAGCAAATTGAGTTACGAGCTCTGTCACAATTAATTAAACTCATAAGTCAACGTTCCACTGTAAAGTATGTGAATAAAGATTATATTAAAGGCAAATGCAGGAGTCTTGTGTCATCAATCGCATAGCACTTAATGCGGAAAGTATAAAGCAGCCTTTACTCCTCTACTCTTAATGATGCTGACTAGTCAAGTCTATGGATGGCTCTCAGGGACAAATAGAAGTAGTGTTAACGGCACTATTTTTTTTTTTATCACATTAAATTAAGATTGAGTGTTGGTGTTATTACTGTGTTAACTTCGACAGCACCTATTTTATATATATATTTATTTTATATTTATATTTTATATATTTATTTATTTATACACACACACACACACACACACAGCAGGAAGTGCTTCTACTAGCAATTATTGCATAGAAAAGCAATTAAAAAAAACAAGCCTGCAGTATAAGTATCATTCGTTATGGCTTTACTGTATTAATAAAATACTCTGATAGTCACACACAATGAGATTTATTATCTGAGAGATGGTGCAGACTCCAGGCAGGTGCGCCAGAGTGTCTGATAGTGGTGGGAATGACTCACTCTGTGCTGGCTGAGCTGAGGGTGAGCTGTGATGATGTAATGAGGAAGACAGGATTGTGCCACTGCTATTAGACCCTTGCGAGCATCCTCTGAGACACAGGGATGATACAAGAGCACTACAGCACCCTCCTGGTGCGGAGAAGACACAAATGACATAACACTTTAATTTCCCATAAACATGCCATTAAATCTAGGACCAGACCGATATACTGTTTGGCTGATAAACTGGCTGATATTAATGTTGTATGGATTCATCATTATTCATAGATATGACTGAAAAGCAGCAATATGATGACATTTTAAAAGTAGCAGTTGTTAATACTGGTCAGCAGAATTGTTTAAATACAATTAGAAGACATTAATGGAATATTTAGCAGCATCACAACTGTAACATGTTAGCCAGGCCCTACTTAAAATGCTCCATATCATCACCATATTATCTACTAGTGCATCTGCAAACAATACAATATTATGAAAAAGTGAATAATACAATTCAAAAAGGTAAACGGTTTTTAATTAAAAAGTTATTAATTTTATATTCATGACTGTAAGCAATTAGTGTTTATTAATTTGTGCTACAAGTAAAGTGACATTTTTTGCTTTTAATGTTGATACTGTTTGAATAATAATTTACTCAAACTCAAAATTAAATATTCTAATAATCTGAAATTACATTCATGAGCTATGAGTACTGTTCTACAGTAATAAATAAATTGTAAATATATATAATCACTTGAAAATATGTGTAATGAATATAAAATAAATGGCAGTTTATGAATTAAATTGTGAGCACAAATGAACTTCACAATATTCCGTGTTTTCCGTGCATTTTATAATTTAGGCATAAATACAGGAACATGCAGGACATAAACATTTGATGGTGTTTCTGTAAATACATTTCAGTCACTCTAAACTCTAAATCTGCTAAATAAACACATTTAGGAGATTTAAATGGCAAAACACCAAAACACACTTCTGCTGTTAAACCTTTTTATAAAGGCCTCTTAATGCCAGTTCAAACACGCTGGTCTCCAGCCTGAACTGAATAGACTGTGTGCAGGATTATCAGAGCTTAAGTTAACTGTAGATTACCTTCAGGTTGTTTAGCCAGCGCTGAGGGGG
This sequence comes from Crenuchus spilurus, assembly GCA_036984385.1. Taxonomy (NCBI): domain Eukaryota; kingdom Metazoa; phylum Chordata; class Actinopteri; order Characiformes; family Crenuchidae; genus Crenuchus; species Crenuchus spilurus. The sequence goes on from BRDA01004853.1 coordinate 27,823, forward strand.
GCAGTACAGATACTCTCCACTCATCGCCCCTACAGGCCTGTGAGCACCACTACAAACAAACAAGAGTCTCAGCTTATAGAAGGACTCCAAACATTCTTCCCTTTACAAACAGCCTGGAGTAAGTAGACATCAGTAATCCAGTGTTCAGTAATGCAGAGTGAGTGCAGGTCTTACCTGTTAGGGATGGACTGATTGTATTTGATGGGCATATTCATGCAGACGTGCTCAGCTGGCTGAGGATAAAAATATCAGTAAAGGTTTATGTATAACAGATGCTCCTCCTTACAGGTCGAGGTGTGACATGCTGTACTGTTAATTAGTTAAGATCAGAACTTAAAGATGTTATTTACACAATGACTCTACACAGCAGCAGATTGTTTACAGTGAAGAGTGACTTAGCTTGTGGAGTTTATTGTACCTTCTATATCTGTCTGTCCATCTATCTGTCTCTCTGTCTCTCTCTCTCTCTCCATCTGTCTCTCGCTCTCTCTCTCTCTCTCTCTCTCCATCTGTCTCTCTCTCTCTCTCTC
>BRDA01004854.1:5000-18984 GCA_036984385.1 Crenuchus spilurus
TTACTAAAGAACCCTTGAAGAACTATATCTGTTAAGAGTGTAATTGAATGAAGTTTTATATACAGATAGGCAAACGTGCGTTCTGATTAACTGCGTATCCTTCGCCACTGAACGTTGAATGACGTTGATATGAATGACGTTGATAATCATTTTGTTTCTCTCAAACAGCATAAACAGATGTTTAAACATTCTTAATATGTTCCTCTATGACTCATCATGTTCTGAAATTACTCACTCAAACTACACATATCAGTGTTTTATCTTGGCAACGTATTAAGAAATAATGTTTAGAGGAAGGAAACAATATCTGCCTGTGGAATGCAGTTACTTCTAAAGATAAAATCATTTTAAACCAGCAGAAAACAGCTCTAATTATCACAGATAATAGTCATAATAGCCATGATAATATAAATATAGGCTTTCTGACTGAGGCAAGGTAATTTTTGCAGTGCACATGCTTGTGTTACATAAATGACAGTAATCCCAAATGACTTTACTTTGAGTGTCCCAAATCGTGACCTCCTGTTACTCCTTCCTTCAGGACTGTCCTGTGCAATGATCCAGACATGTCGGACATACCGGTGAATGTGCCAGTGGACACTGTGAAGCTGCGAGTGGAGAAAACGGCAGTACGACGGATTCCCACAGAAGCCTTCTACTACCTGACGGAGCTGCAGTACCTGTGGATCACCTACAATGCCATCACCTTTGTGGATTCTGGGAGTTTTTACAACCTGAAGGTCCTTCATGAGCTTCGCCTGGATGGGAACCAAATCTCCACCTTCCCCTGGGAGTCTCTGAGAGAGATGCCCAGTCTCAGGACACTGGACCTGCACAACAACCGGCTAACAAGTGTTCCTGTGGAGGCTGCACCTTATCTGGTCAACATTACCTACCTGGACATTTCTAGCAACAAGCTCACCACTCTACCCTCTGACCTGGTAGACATTTGGCCCCCCTTTTCTGGAGTGTTGCCCACCTCTAATGCTTCTCAGAAGATAGTACTGGGTAGGTGATGAAGATGGTGATGTTGTTGTTATTATTATTATTGTTATTATTATTATTATTATTATTATTATTATTATTATTATTATTATAATAGTTCCCATTAGTAATACAGCAGATGATAAATATACTGCCTTTATGACATCACAGACCTTTTCAACTTTAAATGTTTTCTTAAGGCTACATTCATTTTGCCTCTAAATGCAGTCTGATCTTTGAGTAACTGCACAGGTGTCTGAGGTTGCTGCCTCGTGAGCAGCTGTGTCTCAGCTTTTCCTCTTCCCAGAGTATTTAATCTGATTAGTCTTCCCCTGTGCTGCTCTTATTTAAACTTCTATATCCCACATCATGTGACATTCAGACATTTGGTCATTATTAGAGACATCTGGTGACTTTAACACTACATACTGACTGTAATTGTCAAACACAGTATTACAAAAGACTGAAATATTTGAAATATGGCACCTCACACAACATTTAGGGTTCTTCCACGGTTCGTTATGGAGGTGCTTATGTAAATATGAGAATAATTAGCTACAGACTGGTTTCTCATATCTGTGGCCTAGATATCTCACAGCAAGAGTGTGGGAAGGTCAGATGATGTTAATATGATGTTTGAGGGCATGTTTGCTAATAAATAAGGCCTGTTGTGTGAACTTCATGTCAGGGGAACGTAAAACAGGATTAAGGCTTGGTGAGAAAGGAAAAATAAAATGTAGTGTAAATATTTACAGACATCAATATACAACTCATATTGTAATGGATAATAATAATAATAATAATAATAATAATAATAATAATAATAATAATAATAATAATAATAATAATAATAATAATAATTATAACAACAACAACAACAACAACATTATTATTATTATTATAACAGTAACAACCACTAAAACAACATCAACAACCACAACCACAACCACAACCACAACATTATTATTATTATTATTATTATTATTATTATTATTATTATTATTATTATTATTATTATTATTATAACAATAACAACCACAACAACAACAACAACAATAACAATAATAACAACAACAACAACATTATTATTATTATTATTATTATTATTATTATTATTATTGGCATACACACCAAGTGTTTTACCAAGTGTGATCTCTAAATTTAACCCAGGTCTCTGTCTCTGCACAGTTCACCTTAGTTAAGTAAGTAAGGTTAATCTGCTAATGGAGTTTCCGTTACTGTGAGTATTTGTCAGCTTGAAGTTTCTCTGAAGCACTATACTAAGACAATGATAGAAGTCTTCTTTTAGGGTTTCTTCACACGATGTCACAGTTCACAGTTATAACCTGTGAGTAATTTAATTGGTGGATGAAGATGATGGCCTTAAAAACACTAGTACAGTACTTTGTACAATCAAGTGGCATATGTTGGGTTTTATGCATATTAATAAAGTGTTTAATAAATCAATTAAGCAGTTAATGATTTCTGTTGAATGTTTTAGTAGTTCAGTTATATTGTAGGAAATATAGATCATGCAGAGCTTTTTTTAAATATATTTTAGCACTCTACCGACATTCCTAATGGACATACAAAGACATATTTTGAGGCATTTATGGAAAGTTATTTTGAAATCAACAAACTCCTCTACAGTTTCACTAACACGTTAGCTACTATTTCCACCCAGCTGTTCACATTCATCAGTGTGATGTCTGGTTCTGTGTTGACAGTCAACGAGCCTGCCATCCTACCACAGACAGAAATATGATTGAACACTGCTGGTAATGTGTAGCACCTGATGTTTCACTGACAGAACTTCCTGTCCTGTTATACTGTAAATGCTCCTGTACAGCCAGATTTATGACTTTTATTAGTGTACCTGTGTGAATGGTGCAGAGAGGTTGTCTGAGAATGCAGTAATGTCAAACGTATTTAGACTTTTAGACTTGATTTGTTGATAAAATCCATTCAGAACCCTCAGCCATTCACCTTGATCCATCTCCTGCATGATAATATGTATTTTATATTCAATGTTTGCAGGTCTGCAGGACAACCTGTGGTACTGTGACTGCCGGATCTCCAAACTTATTGAGATGTCCAAGATGACAGACACTCCTGTGGTTCTGATGGATCCGTATCTGTCCTGCAGTGGCCCAGAGAACCTTGCTGGGGTTCTGTTTCAGAGAGCAGAACTTGACCAGTGCATCAAGCCCTCAGTCATGACCTCAGCCACCAAAATCACATCTCCACTCGGCAGCAATGTTCTCCTGCGCTGTGATGCCAGTGGCTATCCAACCCCAACCCTCTACTGGAGCAAGGCTGATGGTTCATCAGTCAATAACACGGGTACGTTTGGTAAAACATCTGTAAAAAATTTTTATGTTTAATCAAAGTGTTATTCTTCTGACACTTTTAATTTGTAACTGCAGTTGTGCAAGAATCTCCAGGTGAAGGCATTCGATGGTCCATCCTCAGTCTGCTTGGAATCGAATTGAAGGATGCTGGGTTTTACCAATGCAAGGCTAAGAACGTTGCGGGGAATGCTGAAGCCTTCATCACCCTCTCGGTGGCTGGGATGGATGCAACAACAGCGTTTACACTGATCACTGTAACCAGAAAGCCTGATGAGAGTCCAGGAGTAGCCACTCAATCTCCACCTCCTGTTACAGGGACCATAATTCCCGCATTTACCACTTTTATTCCCTCTACATCCAAACCACCAATGACCACACTACCACCTGTACCTAGTAAGATGGACCTGGGCCCAGGTGGAGGCATCCAGAGGTCCCCACCTGCAGGAGACACACCTGCCAAGATGCAGCAGGGCAAAGATGTCAAGGATCCGGAATCCATCGACAAAGCTAAAGGAAAAAAGGGAGATAATTCCGATGTCAAGGATATTGAGGTGGTTGAAGAGACAGTTGACACAGCAGTCGTGCTATGGACAACCGAGGGATTGCCTACGGATACACCCCTATCTGTGGTGTACTTTCCATATGATACAGAGGAGAACCAGCAGACAGTAGACACTACAGTTGGGCTTGGAAAACTTCTGCTGGAGAATCTGTTGCCCAACCAGGTCTACACAGTCTGTTTGGTAGCCAAGGGAGTTGTGTCTGGGAAAGACCAATGTGTAAATTTTAGTACTCTGGATATGACTGGTGATGGACAGAACAAGTGGCTGATGATTGCCAGTGGAATTGCATGTGCTCTTGCACTTCCCCTCATTGTGCTCCTCCTCTATAAGATTGTATCGCTGTACTGCAAGGGGAGAAGCAGCCGAAACACGGGAACAGATGAAGACCTTTCCAAAGAGACTTACGTGAAGTTTGAGACTCTCACTATGAAACAGAGGACCATGAATGGGCCGTCAAATGACCTCTGGGCCCGAAGGCAGACGCAGGAATCTGAGAGGATGCTCCTTTGCTCTCGTTCAAGTATAGACTCTCAAATGACGTACAAGAGCGACAGCTCACGATCAGAGTACCTCTGTTAGATGGTCAAGAAATAACCAGGAATTTTAATATCTGCACTTATCTCTGAGAAATGTGTGTTTACAGTAAGACTTCACTGATTACAGTGAGATGGTAATTCATAATGTAAATGTCTTTTTAATACAACCAAGCAAAACCTGGATCATGTGATAGAGATGACACATCATAGCATATCATAGAATACAGTGCACGTCTGCAACTAATTCACTTTCTCTCTGGGTGTATTTGCTTATTGCTTAAAGTGTAATTATATATACTGGTATTATATATGAGATACAGAATGTGTCACTGCATTTCTATTATTAGTGGAAAACATCTACTCTTGTTTATGTGCTAGAAAACGTAATGGAAATTTTGAGCACAGATGAAACTCAATTTATTGCCTTACAACACTAACCACAACAATTCCTCTTTATTTTTCTCCATTTCTTCTGTTTTTAAACAGTCTTATTTGTGTCTACACTCTACAATACAGTGTACAAGTGTACACTTAAATTTATTAACTTTTTATGAGATGTAATATGTATAAACAATGTAAATACTGTATATTATTTCCTTATACAGTGAGGGGTTTATTTATGTCTCAATGTCCACGTTTTGAATTAAAATGGTCACGAATGATAACTTGGTTAACAGAAGGTCGTGGATGTGCTGTCATCCTTTAAAAGTGGTAACATTCACTCATTTCTGTGTAAATATTTCACTATTAGAGACTTTTTGTAGAGAATTTCTGATTTATTGTAACCATGTTGCAAAATCCTGCCAAACACACACACACACACATACACAAAAACACTGATGTGCACAAACACACTCACACATACAAACATAAACTCACAAACACATGCATAGACACACACACACACACACACACACAAACATAAACACATACACAAACACACTTACACGCAAACACACATACAAATAAACACACACACACACACACACACACACACACACACACGCACGCACACACACACACACACACACACACACACACACATTCATTCATTCTGAAGCAGTTTATGATGAGATGACTGTTGTTAAAATGACTTCTGCCATGTCTTCTGTGAAAAATCTGCCATTTTTTGCAACCAGATAAACTTCTAATTATGTTTAAAGTGGCTGTAAGTGTTTCTTTGCCAGGTTAAACTCACTGATTTCCTTTATATAGGGCTGTAATGAGTCTGTTCATTAACTGACTGTTTCAGCATGTCCAGCTTTCTGCCCTCTCTGGCACTGTGTGAGTAATTACATTTACATTTGAGGCATTAAGCCGACGCTCTTATCCAGAGAGACTTACAGTTGGGAGTTAGGTGCCATGCTCAAGGGCACTTCAGACATGACCTGCTTGGGGATCGAACTGGCAACCTTCCAGTCACAAGACCAGATCCCTAAAACCAGACCACGGCTGCCTGTAATGTGACAGTGTTATACGTTCATCTGTTTTGGATCTGTACTCAAGCACATTCGATTAAAAGCTATGAGGTGCTGAATGTTCACTCCAAATTTAATCAGATTATAATGTGAGAATCACAGGAATCACCAACTTTATATACACTGTTTGGACAAACGTATTGGGGCACCTGCTCAGTACAGTTCTTATCCAAAAAAATGATGTCATTTATACAGTACAGTGTTCTTACTGCACTGGGGCATTGAGATTCACACAGAAAACAAAAATAGTGCCTCCTGTTGTGCCCACCAACATTGTTTATGTAGGTACATGTGGCTGCTGCCAATATATTTTGGGTTGTTTAAAGCATCACATTCTTCATTCGAGATCTGATTCACTGGAGTTCAGAGTCAAAAGAAGAAAATAGTTTTGTTTACTGAATCAGATCATACAGATTCTCGTGTTCAGGTGAATCTACCAGTGCTAAGTGTTTACGTTCTAAATGAAGCAGCTGTATATGACTGTATTCACAGTAGTGTCTCTGGCACATCCTCAGGCCCAGGGTTCTATAGCATAAAATTGATGTTTTACACTTACTTGCATTAATTTTATGGGAAGAGAGTGTTGTAAGACTATTCCCATGAAGACTGTCAAAACACACACACACATACATCTAGCTGTATATGTCCAGAGAGTGCCAGTCTTGGCAGCTGTTATATTATAATACAAAAGCTGTTACAGCTACTACATTGTAAAAACAATGTTATCTTCATCTTAAATATGGTCAAAATCTTCAGTATTGTCTTATTTTGAGATTGTAGTACGAATATAATTATTTTCTTATGTACTTAAAGTAATTTTACTGGTACTGGTATTCCAGCACTAATTGTTATTATTTCTTGAGTAAAATTAGAAATACACCAGTTCACTAATTAATATCACTTAACATGAGTGTACAGCTTCTGAAATATGTCAAATCCTCTTCTTATACAGTGGTAACCCTACTTACGAGCATCCCTACTAACGTAAGTATTCCAGGTAACGAGTCGAGATCTCGGAATATTTTTGATCCAGTTGACGAGTAAAATTCCAAGTAACGAGTAGCCTAAATTAGATCAAGTATGCCAACCGCTAGGGGTGCTGCGGTTGTTGCATCCCCTAGATGCTAGCGTAGAAGAAGAGGTCAGTCATTACCTTTGACTGCTGTCCAGTGAAAGTGAAAGTGCCAGAGAAAGCGACGCAAAGAAAGCAAAAGGTAGTGAACAAGAAAGTTAGATACATTTTACTTTTACTTTTCATATGAAAAGTGTAACCATGCCATACACGTACGCCCGTCCTCCTGTCCTCCTTAGCTGTCAGCCTTCATGAGCGCCGTTGGTCTCCCTCTCATTAGTGGCCAGCCTACACGAGCATCGTCGTCGTCACGTTTATGTTTTAAAAAACCCATATAAACACATTATTTATCATATTAAAGTATACTGTATATTGGCCGGCTGACACGGATTAATCAGTTTTACATGTATTCTTATGGGGAAAATGCATCCAGCTAACGAGCAAACCAGCTAACGAGTTCGGCTCCTGCACGGATTAAACTCGTAAGTAGGGTTACCACTGTACTCTTAAAAATAAAGGTGCTACCAAAGTTTCTTTGAGTTGCGGTTCTGTAATCTGGTGGTTAGGGATCCATCCTGTGACTGGAACATTGCAAGCAAGTCACCTAACCCACAACTGATCCCCGAGTGCTATGGACAGGTGAACGTGTTCTCACTACCCCCTAATGTGTTCACTAGTGTGTGTGTGTGTGTGTGTGTGTGTTTCAGTGCATGGATGGGTTAAATGCTTGGAGGAAAGTGCAGGATCCACAGCTCCAGTGGACCAATCAATACACAACTAAGCCAGCGGTCTCTGTAGTGTGAGAGTGATGGGTAGAGAGCACCATCTAGCTACCCAGAGAGCTCTTACTGGCCCTGGCTGTTGATGGCAAACGGCATGACCAGAATATGAACTCGCGATCCTCGGGTCATAGTCAGAGACACAGCCAGCATCTTAGCGCGCTGAGCCACTCGAAATAATTCTTCTATGGCATTAATGAAAATAATTGTTTGTAGCCTGTACAACAATCTCCAAATGAGAAATATAAGCTTTTAAAACAAAGTTTCACTTGACAATATCTCATTGTTTTGAGTATTGCTGAAACAAACTGCTGCACAACTTCTCAGAAAACTATTTCAGATAGTTAACCCCATGTTAACCCTGCATCAGGGTCTGCACTTACTTGCCATTCTATGAGTTTATGTGAGAAGGTCCATTGTGATGCATTTCCTGTCCACTTTAAGTGGGACTACAGGGAAGCTGTTGTTTGTGTTCGTGCCAGTGTTCTTTCCCAGAGCACAGACAGCAACACAAATAACAATATGACAGTCATCCACAGAATGAGATGCTTAACGACATAAACAGGCCTAAGTGTCCTTGGCTTTGTCCTTGGCTTACATCATATTCCTAGTCAATGAACTGCAAAAAAATTATCTGTTAAGAGAAACCATCCTAAATAAATATTTCAGCTTCATTCAGTCATGTTGAGAATGTTGTAAGCTTGTTATTGTTATATGATATAATGTAGCACGTCACTAAATGTTTTTTAATTGTTTAATGACCTTCACTGAGTGATATCTCACTGTAAGAGTCAATAATATTGCTTGTTCATGGTGAGATTCTTTCACATAATCTTGTAAAAAGGTTGACATGTTCTTATAATAAAATATTAGATATTGACAGATATCAGAAAGTTTCACTTCTGAGATATCATTTTTGCAGGATGGGTCCAGCTTACTGAAGCCCTCTGTTTAACCTCTTGAGCGCCATGACTTTTAATTTTGCCCTGAAGTTTAGCATCTAATAATGACTTGAACGATAATGCAATCTCACGAGTTACTTTCAGTTATAGGAGTGAAGAAAGGAAGCCTGGAGCCTCCACTGCTGGCTGGCTGGATAGATAGATAGATAGATGGATGGATGGATGGATAGATGGATAGATAGATAGATAGATAGATAGATAGGTAGATAGATAGATAGATAGATATATATATATATATATATAGAGAGAGAGATATCCACATTATTTCTGTTTTGAAAGAAGTCCAATCAAATGATCCCTCCCACACACATATTCTTGTTTTTATAGCATTATTAGGATGTAAGGTTCTGGATAATTAAATCAATTATTGCAATATCTAATTACATTTTTTGAAAATGCAAACTGACCCTCAGTATGTGCATTTTAAGAGAAATGGGTGTCATAGAACTGCCATAGAAGAAGCACTTTTGGTTATTTAAACAGACGTGGCCTGGTGGTTAGTGATCAAGTCTTGTGACCTGAACATCTCGAGCAAGGCACCTAACCCACAACTGATCCCCGTGCGCAATCGGCCAAAATTAAACGTTACATAAGCTTTTCCTACAATGCTGCTATTTACATAGGTTTTTTTCTTCAGACAGTAGTGATAACGCTTTCACGCATGAATGATTTTAGCTTTTATCCATTTTTAAACTCGTTTTTTTTTTATTATTTTTTTTTTTTTTTTGTATTTCCACAAATATCTTTCATAGCAGTTACAGAACAGTCTGTGCATGCAGGTCCCATGCATGTGTTTAACAGTGACTGACTGTAACTCAATAACCAGTTCATGAATGCATCTCCAAAAAATTAGAAGCTAGTGAAAATTTTATTTTTGAGTTCACAATTTAATCCCAAAAGTTAAACAGTCATATTTTACCTTTTATCTTTTTTTTTTAATACACTTTTCCTTTTAGAATTATGAACTTTTTGACAATATTAATTTTTGATGTGACACTGTACACAATGTGAAGTGAGGACCATTATGTTGGGTCTGACCAGCTGGGTCTTTTGTACTGAATTTCTACAAAGTAATATTTTTGCCTAGAAACTGTATAAAAACAAGCATCCATACACACATACATTGCTGAGGAGCAGAGGGTGGGTTGTGGGTCATTCCTTACAGCAGTAACAGCCCTGTGTGAGTCTCAGCATTGGCATTTTGTGTGTTCTGAGTCCAGGCTCAGACTTTAACAGCAGGATTGAGAAGCCTGTGAGCAGAGCAGCTTCAGCTTCACCACGGGACTGTCAGGAATTTCATACTTTGCTTCCAAAACAGCTTGAGTACGAGGGGGCAGGAGAGGGAGAGTGGAGTTTTGTGTGTATACGAGTGGTTCTATCTGTGGTTGGGGGCTCTCTGGCTTTCCTGAGCTGTGGCTTCAGCTTTGCCCAGTCTGAGATGAAGAGTCACATCTGTACCTCCAGCTCAGTGATGTAAATGCTCCTTTGCTCTGGTTTTGTCTTGAGTCCACTCTTTGTCTCATACTCCTGACCTATGTTGAGGCCCACATGGAAGATGCCCAGAGGTCACGGGTGGTTGCCGTGGCACTGTGTCCGAGGTAACGACTGAGAACAGAGGCCCATAGGGAGCAAAGCAGGATTATGTTTTTGTGGAATCTAGCTGCCGTACTGCACCTGTGCTTCTGGCTGGGCAGCAGCAGGCCTGCCCACAACTCCAACCCCACTAAAGCTGCATCATGTTGGGGTGGCCAGCCCTGGGCTGCAGGCAACTGGAGCTGTGTAGGTGAGTACTGAGCTGTTTTTTTCTTGTACTTAATAACACTTTGGAGTAACTTTATTATGTTTGTTTTTAAGCCAAATGTTGCCTATTTATGAACCTAATATATGCACAATTTTGGGCATTGCTGGATATATTGTTTTGTAAAGCATAACTGAGTAAACACATCCTCTACAGCAGTGATTCTCAATTGTAGTTCTGCACGTTCTCCTGTTCTAACACCACCATTTCTGCTCAGGACAAAGCCTTGTTAATTAGTTTAGTGGTTGGATCAGGTGTGGTGGGAGCTCTACAGTGTGAATGACAATGATATGTCATGACCCCTACTGAGAACCACTGCTCTACACTCTTAAACAAGATGGTTCTTCAATGGATCTTTAGTAAAAAAAAAAAAAAAAAGGTTCTATACAGAACCATGAACAGTCATAGAACCAAAATGATTCAAGATGAATGTTGATGGGGAATGTGCTGTAGTTTGTTTTATATTTGAAAATGGTTCTATAGAGTACCAAAGAAGGTTCCTCTGCTATTACAAGCTTGACATCGTAACTACAGAAGAACCCTTTTGGGGTGTATAGAACCATTTTCAAAAAGAATCTGTATAAAACCTTCTACACTTTCTTCATAAATCTGAAGAACGCTTCACCATGCAAAGAACCCTTTACCCCTTTATTTGTTCTTTGAGTGTTCTTGGTTCTATATAGAACCATTTTCTTTACTAAAGAACCCTTGAAGAACCATTTTTTAAGAGTGTACATGGAAACAAAACTGCACATTTTAAGTCTCAATTATTCTTTATGTGATGTGTTAAAATATTGTAAAAATGCAACAAAGTGTATCACGTACCTAGATTAAGGCTCAGATTTTATGGTATATTTGTTAAATTTAGAAAATAAATAGAAAATGTGTTTACAAAATTTCACTCTCTGCTAAGGTACTTATCCTTAGAAAATTAGAAAAAATAAATGTATAATTTCACCATATAAAACATGTTTCTGAGAGAAATTTGATGTTTATAATAATTTGATTAGAATGTGTGTTATTTGATAACTTTAATTAAGTTTTGACTATTATTCTAAAACAGTAAAAGGGAATTCACTGTACGAGTATGTGCACAAACTTTTTTGACTGGTACCATCGATGCCAATCTTCAGGCAATATATAATTCACATTGGAGAATGAATTTTTTACATTTTTACTAGGAGGTGTTACAGGGAGAAATGCTTGTGCAATCTTTACTCAGATCCAGTCATCACTCTTCATATTAGATTAGAGCTAAGCCTGAGATTATAATGTTGCTTTTGACGAGCTAAAATAGCTGAATGTATCTAAAGTATAGAGAACAGTAAGTAAAATAGCGATTTTTTATAGTAACTGAAAGTACAGCAAATATGTTCTGATGGAAAATCGATCCCAGTGCATGTTAATTCTCTCTACGTCAGAGCTGAGGGTCCATGTGAGGTCCTACTGCATATTTTAGCACGTGCTCTTCTGAGTTCTGTAATCTCTGAGGACAGTGAACTAGGAGTTCGCAAATGAACTGAGCTTTCCTTGCCTTAGTCATTATCCAATTCAGCCCATCAAACTCTTGTTAGCTAGTTACAGTCTGTTTCAAACGCATTTACAGCACAAGGTCGAGTTTGAAAAATGTTACATTTTCAGAATTTTCACTACTAATATTTGGTTTACAGCAACAAAAAAAGAATATTATCATGATGGGAAAAATGTGTATTTGGCTTCCCATCACAGCTCAAGTCTTTCAATGCACCTTAGCCGTGACACATGGCCTTGTACATGTTGTTGTTTGACAGTTTTTTTAGAATAACTAAAACTTTTAAGTTGGTTTGACAATTTTTGAATTTTTTTGTCTATTTTGGCTGCATATACTTGGTTAATGGTAATGAGAATGTAATTAATTCACAGGAAAATCACCCTTGTCCAGCAATAAACAATGAGGTAGTGGTTTCTGAAAGGTACAAAACTATTGAACGTCACACATTTTTTGGGCTTTATTCCTCCATCTTAGCAACACGGCAGTGCCTTTTGCCTTTAATATGTTTGAGTAATCTCAGTTTGACATGAAAAGCTTCCATTATCACACTTGTTACCAGGGAAATGGAGGCTTTTCTTCCACGGGCATCTAAGCAGGCTGTGAACTTCACGACATTCAGACAGAAAAGGCCTGTCATGGAGCAGCATTAATTCACCTCCTGAATGATGTTTAAGAAAGAGGCCATGTCACAAAATGTCTATTGGCAAGCAAACATATATTTCTTTAGACATTAGAGCTGTTTAAAGATCTAGAAATTACACCATACTGATAAAATTTACTCTTTGGCAGTACTGTTGATAACATTTCAGAGATATTTAAACACTACAAACTAAAGCTAATCATCACGGATAACCCCAAAGAGACTCCAATTGAACTGTAAGATCAACTCCATGAACTGTAATGACCTGTATGTGGGCCCATGGTGCACATACATGTACGTAACAACATACATCTAGAAGTTAATGAGTAATGAGTCTAGAGACTATCGACTGAATATTAAGCCTGTTTAAGGGATTAAACAGGTCTCTTCATGGATTACACTTGCCTAAGTGGTAAATAACTTTTATAAGAACATGTTAATCTGGTGTTTCTGTAAGCCCATTTGACAAAAACTGCCCAACCTCAGTTCGCCTTCTTAAATCCTGTGAAGTAAGGATACTCTATTTGGCTTACAGCCAGTTACAAAGAGGGCAATGCACAAGACTCATGACAATTAAGGATCATTATAAGCTAATATAGGCTATAGCAGAGTCTGTAGTTTTACTTGGACTGTCCAAAAAAATGTATTTATACTTTATGCATTCACTTGAATAGTCAAGAAGATCTACTATTTATTAAAATAGAACGCATTTTCACCCAATGTCAAATTTTACTTTGGAGAAGAAATGTAAATATCAGTCATATATTGGTGCTTGAAAATTTGTGAACCCTTTAGAATTTTCTATATCTCTTCATAAATATGATGTAAAACATTACCAGATTTTCACACGTCACAAAAGTAGATAAAGAGAACCCAGTTGTGACAAAAATATTATACTTGCTCATTTATTTATTGAATAAAATGATCCAATATAACATACAGGGGTTAGACAATGAAACTGAAACACCTGTCATTTTTGTGTGGGAGGTTTCGTGGCTAAATTGGACCAGTCTGGTGGTCAATCTTCATTAATTGCACATTGCACCAGTAAGAGCAGAGTGTGAAGGTTCAGTTAGCAGGTAAGAGCACAGTTATATAGACAAACCGGATTCCAAAAAAGTTGGGACACTAAACAAATTGTGAATAAAAACTGAATGCAATGATATGGAGATGGCAAATGTCAATATTTTATTCCTAATAGAACATAGATGACAGATCAAAAGTTTAATCTGAGTAAATGTAACATTTTAAAGGAGAAACATGTTGATTCAAAATTTCACAGTGTCAACA
>BRDA01004857.1:0-30857 GCA_036984385.1 Crenuchus spilurus
GACCACAGAACAGTCTTCCATTTTGCCACACTCCATTTTAAAAGACCCCTGGCCCAGTGCAAACGTCTGAGCTAGTGGAGCTTGCTTAGAAATGGTTTCCTCTTTGCACTGTAGCTGGCAACGGCGGATGGCACGGTGGATTGTGTTCACTGACAATGCTTTCTGGAAGTATTCCTGAGCCCATTCTGTTATTTTCTTGCCAGTGGCATTCCTTTTTGAGGTGCAGTGACGTTTAAGGGCCCGGAGATCACGAGCATCCAGTAGAGTTTTATGGCCTTGACACTTACGCACAGCGATTGTTCCAGATTCTCTGAATTTTTTGATGATGTTATGCACGGTTGATGATGATAGCTTAAAAGTCTTTGCTATTTTACGCTGGGTAACACCATTCTGGTATTGCTCCGCTATTTTTTTGTGCAACAATGGTGGAATTGGTGATCCTCTTACCATCTTGGCTTCAGAGAGACACTGACACTCTGAGAAGCTATTTTTATACCCAATCATGTTGTCAATTGACCTATTTAGTGTTAATTGGTATTCCAGCTGTTCGTTATATGCTCTATTTCCTTTTTCCAGCCACTTATTGCTACTTGTCCCAACTTTTTTGGGATTTGTTGACACTGTGAAATTTTGAATCAACATATTTCTACTTTTAAATGTTACATTTACTCAGATTAAACTGTTGATCTGTCATCTATGTTCTATTACGAATAAAATATTGACATTTGCCATCTCCACATCATTGCATTCAGTTTTTATTCACAATTTGTTTAGTGTCCCAACTTTTTTGAAATCCGGTTTGTATTTAAAGAGTGAATCTAAATATATTTTAGATTCTTGTGAGAGGAGTTTAAATAAGCAGAGACATGTCTGTGAGAGGGAGTCACACAACTGCACATATTTTCCGAGCAAAAAACATGAGCTGTCTTTCTTATGATAATGACATGGTAATTCATGGTAAAGAGCTCTCACCTGAGGTGATCCTGAACTAAAGATCTCTCACCTGATTGTTCACACCTCTCATAAATATTCAATGAAGGGTTAGTGGCTGAGGAAAACTGTGTCATCTCACATTTGTTAATCTTTAGAAACAAAAGCACATACAATTTCTAAAAACTGTGATGACCAGTGTGTAGGTAACACCTCTGTTTAATCAGTTCTGACCTCAAAAGTCTTGGCTAGAAATGTTTAGAGTGTTTTTCACAATATATCAGCACATCTCAAAAGGTACATTCAGAGCAGATTTAATCAAAATGATTTTTTATGACACTCTTACTGTTTTGCCACTGTTGTTGCTGAGTTTGTGTTGAATAAAAGCCTGTGTAACGCAAAATATTTTAGATAAATGTCATTTGTAAAAAAATTTAATTAAATTTAAAAAAGTTAAGCCATGTCAGACTACATCAGAGTGCCTGAAATACCCCCAGACTCTAGGGGTTTAGGTCAGAGTTAGTTTTCTAACAGATCATTTGCTTAATGTAAATTGATTGCAAGATATACATCTACAAAACATCAAAACGGCCTATCAAAATAAAGTGTTAACCTACTTCATACACACTATATACTAGTTAGCACTAAAGGAGCTTTCAGTACTTGCAGGGCTTGCAGACAAAACTATGAACTAATCAACCAAACAGCAAACAACAACTGTATGTAGTAGAGTTTTTATGTTTACCCTGCATTCAAGTGATTTTCATTCATATGAAAAAAAAAAGTGTGCTGAACTACAGAAAGCAAAGACATTCAGATAAAACTTATAACTTTAACAAATGCACTAGTTTTTAATTGGAAAAAAACTCTTTTTAAGGTTAAACTTAAGCAAATAAGACAAATGTCATTAATAAAGATTAACACAAAGCACACTGCCACATACAAAAATTAAGTATTGTGAAAATGTTCATTGTTGTTCATAAGTTAATTAAAAAAGGTAACCTGTCATATTTTATATTCATCACACACAAAGTGACATTTAAGTGTTTTTGTTTTAATATGGCTTATTACTTACAAAATCCAAATGAACATGATGATTATAAAATATGACAGTTTGACACTCCTATAATCTATCACAGAGGCACCCAGCAAATAAAATACTTAATAATAAATTAAAATACATTTACTGGCAAAAATCATCATCAACACTGCTTTCCACCAAAATCAAGATACAATATAAAACAGACCAATACATGCTACTATGTTAAAGATACTGTGTGTCTGCCTATACTGCTAACCATTGTAATAATGTTAATTAAAACATTAATAATGTAATAAACATTGGTTAATAAAAATAGCACAGCACACAAAAAATACAAATTAATATAAAATTGTAGTTAAAATTAGTAACTTTGAGTTTTTTTAATTTATAATCTGCGTAAAGACAATATAGCATGACCAAAATGTGAGTCAAGTAAAACCAACTCAGCGAAACATATCAATGAATAAATCAATCAAAATGTATTTCTATAGCACTTTTTACAACAGACGTTGTCACAAAGCAGCTTTACATAACTGGCATAAGACAATTTGTATCTAAACACAAAATGCAAAAACCCAATGCGAGTAAGTGAAAGGCACAGTGGCAAGGAAAAACTCCCTCAAGGCTGGAGGAAGAAACCTTGGGAGGAACCAAGACTCACAAAGGGGATCCATCCTCCTCTGATCAAACTGCTGATAGAGATTTACATCATCAGTTAGGTCTGACATTGTTCTATAGTGTAAAACAATAATGATATTAATAGTAGTGATAATTGCATCCATATGGGGTCAAATTAAAAGTGCAGTAGCCTGAAAGCTTCAGTCTGATCATTGCTAGTAGAAGGAAGGAAACAGTGTTAGAGCTCATATTTTGTGATATTTTTAAGCTAACTTTATAGCATTGTTTTGTCATTGTCTGTAAACTTATAGCAAAATATAGATGTAATAGGTTCATAACACCTAATTCTATTCAGAATCCCCAGGCAAATCAGAGGAGTATTCCACAAAGCAAGTTTTTTAGTTTAAGTTAAGCCCAATGTTGAAGACTGTCCAAAAGCAACATCCTGCTGTTGTTTTCTCATTGGACAGGCCTGACATTGGGCATAAGATACCTAATTAATCTAACAAATGCTAATATACGAAATACCCTTCAGCGCCCCCCCCCCAATCTAAATATAGGACAAAGGAAAACTAATCAAGAAACACAATGAGTGATTCAACAGCTACAGTATGTAAACACAGAAACATGCAAACAAACACACACAGAGCATGAGTCTGTATTCAAGTACAAAAGAGTAATAAATTACTAAATGCTCGCAGGTTAAGTCTTGCCTTCCCAGCAACTGCCTTTCAGAACCTCCATTCATCCAGATTCCACATCCTCCTCTCCTGACATCAGAGATCCAGACAAACAGAAACTGAGACTTCCTGTCTCAATGACCTCAACAAATAAAAACTGCAGTCACTCTCTCATTCATGGTTTCTCAAAATATTAAGCGCACTGAACCTAGAGTTGCCTTTTTAATTTAAGGTATTTGTATACTTTGGTCACTGTTCATGCATTTTCTGTAATCAGAAACTGTGTTTATTGTTATGGCCACACTACCCACCGCAGGCAGTAAAACACGAAAAAGGATAATGTGTGTGGGTGAAATGCTTAATCGTGATGTGGAGTGAGTGTACATTTCTAAAGAGAAAACCTGAAGACCTGAATGGTACCTCCTGGACCTTTCAGGACAAAGATGAAACTTGACCAAAAATAGCACTCATGCCTTGTGAGGTGAAGGCAGGTAGCCAAACACTTCCCAGCCTCATCTGTTTCTCAGTGCAGGCAATCCTGGATGAGGTAGTAAAAACCTTTTAACCTCATAAATTTGACCTCAAATATCACCAGACTTTCCTCATGACTTTGTTGCCCTTAGGCTGATGAGACCTGAGAGTACTCTTCACTGAGGGCTTAGCCACTGAAAAGTATACTGTATATACATCTCTCCTGAAAAAATGGAGGTGAAAAATATAAAAGTAAAAATATTACTTTTATTGTCAAAAAACAAACATTTTTGTACCCCTATGAATAAAATGTAACTGACCTTCCCATTCACATTTTAGTGTTAAATATTTTTAGAAACTCTTATATAATTACCCATAATTTCTTAATTCACTGGGGTATACACCTAAGTTGGGTTTAGCATAAGATTCAGAGTCATGCACAAATTGAGCAATATCTTTGTTATCTTTGTATGTATGGTGTTGGATCTGTGTTATATTGTTGCTGTTTTTCTTCAAAAGCCCATAACATACATGAAATCATTGACTCTATCAATACCATAAATGTCCATGTAAATCTGTTTGTCTATGCCAGGAGGCTAAAAATGGGTCATATGTAGATTCAGTTGCTGGCTAGGGCAAAAAACCCAGCTGTGGACTTTTATGCCTAGAGAAACCCTACTAACCCAGCAAATGTTAATCAAATGGGGACTGGGGATAGAACATTGTGAAAAAGTTAATTGCTGTTCATAATTGAATTCGAAAAGTTAAAAACATATATATTTTATATTCATTACACATAAAGTGTCATCTCAAGCCTTTTTTGTTTTACTGTTGATCAGTATGACCAGAAATAATATTTCTCATGACCAGAAATAATTCGCAATTAATTTCAGTCAAAAATAATTAAACTAATTAGCTACAAATTACTTAACAGTATCAACATTAAAACAAAAAAGGCTTGAAATATGTCACTTTATATGTAATGAATATAAAATATATGACAGTTTACCTCGTTTAAATGCATTTTGGACACAAATTAACTTTTTCACAATATTCTAATTTATAGAGATGCACTTTGCATCGTCTTCCACCAGAACCTGTTCCACAATATCAAAAGAATGCAACCCTTACTGTAGAGGATGCTCAACTTCTTGGTTAATCCTGTCATTTCCAGACACAAATGCTGGAATTCTCTGCTTGCAGGCCTTTCCTCACTCTACAAATCATTCCGAATGTTACAGCTCCTGTGATACATAAACTTGTAAAACCTCTGGAGTGTAACAGTATGGGAGAGTTTGAAATTGTTCATTGTTGTGTGAATTAAGCTTGAAGTCTTGACATGGCCAATGATGTGGTCCAGTCCAGGTCCTGAAGTGGTGTGGAATGGCCTATTTGTCCATCTGTACCTTTCATTTTAGTAATAATGCAGTAAGATGGATGGATGAATGTACTTTATTTGCATAGACACATGCATCAAACATTATTTGGAATTGATGTGTCTCACTGTCTGTTTGAAAGTGGAAGACTGAGTGGCCAGGCGCCCTGCTGTATAAGCAGTGATAAGGCACTTCTTAATGTGTTTACACAGGGACTGAAGGAGAAAGGGCCTCTGACGCAGAAGGGCCCGTTGCCTGCTGCCTTCTTTACAATGGAGGGCCCCGAAACCAAACACAGTCCTAAATGTCACACCAACATCCAGCCATAACTGGGAGGGGCATATGGTTGGATTGGACAGTGCTGAGGTGGGTGTTATCTCCACACCCATGTCGTGCCTACTTTAAAGTGCTTGATGGAACCTGTGTGAGGACAGAGAAAGCAACACTATTCGACACTGATGTAACTTCCCATAAAAGATCTCACACACTAGACAAGCCTTCTCATCGTAGGGGCGCATCACGGTAACAAGTGTGTGTGTGTCACATTGACAGATGATATAAGAAATTGAATATCTATGAAGAAGGCTAACTTAGACACTGTAAACTAGAGGACCCTAAGTTTTTTTTAAATAGTCTTGTAATTAGATCTCAACGACGCAGACATGCAGAAGGAAAAGATGCTGAAGTTAATAGCAGCAGTAACACTGTTGTTTGCAGCTACTGATGCTGCACCATGGCTTTCAGAAGTACCAGATCTGCATCGTGTATCATTAAACGGAGGTAAGCCTGAAACATCTTTTGGTAAGACATTTATTTATTAGGAACAGGTTGCTGCTACTAACCTTTTCATACCTCTGGTCCAATAATTGGAAAAAATTCAGTTGTAACCATTACCTTTCTTAGAGCCAGTGATGAGTTCTCAGCTTAGCAGGATTCTGATATTAGTGAATGTTTAGCATGTTCGTTTGTACGAAGGTGGTAGCATTTCAACATCTGGGTTATTGTTGTAAAGAAAATAGGCACAGGTCCCATTCAAATATACTACTGGTGCCTGATGTTGACTGACCTTAAACAGCCCAAGTTTTCATTGTGATGTGGTGATTATTCTGTCATTGTAGGGTAGGAAACAACTACTACAACTGGTACAAATTGTCTAATTGTTTAAAACTTTGAGTGTATTACTTTTTCAAAAACTTTCTAGAAAATTGGTGAAGAGGACAAGTAATTTTAAATGATATACAATCATATGCAAATGTAAGAGTAGCACAATACATCATTAGTGTGTTATCATTCATCACTACTTTCTGAAAAATGAACTCTCCAAGGAGCTTTTAATGAAGTGATGGCATCTTCAGTAAGGGTGGATCTCAGTGTTATGTGTTCTCGACCACAAACCCGCCTGTGACGCCATCAAGCAAATCTTGTCATGTTACCCTAGCAACTCATTGACATCTTCTAGCTCCTGGCCACACATGTGTACATATCACGGATGTCCAAAAGAAAAGCAAGTATCTCCAAAATGGTAATTTTACAGGAGCAAACTTTATTTGCTTTCAATGTAAGAGATTTAATTTAAAGCAATTTTGGATAACTTTTGGAGGATTTTTACTGGTCCAGCCATCATGAAATGTTTGTATTGTAGAACTGCTGAGCACAAATGATGCTGAAAACTAAAAATCTCAACAAAAAACATTTTTATTTGTACAGCAAAGAATTTTTCTTCTATGTCTTCCACTACTTTGATGAAATAGAAATGACTCAGATGATATTTCTATGTGTACTGAGGAGTTAGTCTGGCATTTCTTTTTCTGAATTAATCAGAAATAATATAACCACAAACATTTACCTGTTGATAAAAGAATACAGCATAAATATTGAGTACTTACTGTATGTATAACTATGCAAAAAGGTATATGCATATATGATGTTTTGTAATTTATGGAATCATTTGTATTTTTACCAAAGGTGACCAAAGACCACCAGACCTTTGGACAAGTGGTCCATATATCCAGGAGATAACAACAACAGGCAGTCTTGCTAAACTACTGAGGACAGGACCAGTCACAACTTATTCTACTGGACATGGAAAGACAATAGGAGCTTCACATAGATTAGACAAAACCACTAGTCATCCAGCTGTTGTGGACAAAACCCTGGTGGTGACTAACAGTTTAGGCAGACAACTGAAAACTGCTTCAGGGACAATCGATTCTGATGAAATAGAGAGGATGTCAACAGCTAACCACTTTGGTAGACACCTTAATGTAGACCCAGAAATAAAGGCGCATACCACAACAGAAGAAAATGGTTTTTACAAACAACTCAAGCTAATGCCAGCAACCAGTGATACAAATAAACAAAACAAGACTTTGATATCAACCAAGAAGTCAAAGATGGGTTTATCAACTAGCAGCCCGAATAGACGAGAAAAGATAATGAAGATGCTGAGTGCTCTTGAGGAGCTTCACAGGTCAATGACCAGCTCACTGGTTAGCCGAATCACTATCATGCCTAGAGGTAAGAAGAAAGGGGAAGCTTGAACAATCAGATGTAGGGTAATCCAAGCCATTACTGTACTAAGAATATGCTGATAATATATGAACAATAAAATTGCTTTATCTAATGGATTGAGTGAATTAATTGGATCTCCAGTGGCATGCACCTAGTTTTCAATTCTCTGTTTTGGTCTCTTTCAAGGTAACAGTCATGGTCGAAGTTCAGGAAAGAAGAGTAAAATGGTATGTGTGTCTAATTGTTTATAGGTGATCACGGATTCCCAGCGAACAGTTTTTGGTTGTTGGAACATTAAATCGGTCATGTTTTCTTGAGGTCTTGGAATGTTTTTACTTAATGTACCAATAACGTTGCTGCAACATTATGAGGACCTGACCTACAGTATGTTAAAATACTGACCACACAAAGAGAAAAAAAACGTTTTGAAACATGGTTGTCAAGTGTTACAAGATACAATAATTTGTGTAGATGCACTTGTATCGACATCTTTTACATCTATTTACAACCAATAAAACAACTCACTCATGCTGCCATAATGTTATTTGTCTAACTGGGAACGTTCCGTGAGATATGTTCTTAAAATGTTGTAATGCAAACCATTATTACATCACACGTTTTCAGGATGTTTCAGGAATGTTCCAGGAATGTTTTAAAAGGCTGGAACCTTTTTTAAAAAATTACTGAACATTCTTGTAATGTTCTACCTTAGCTGGGTTTTTCCATGTTATAGATTGTAATATGTCTGTATAAGCTATAATATAATTTAATACAATGTTCTTAAAGCCATTTTTGCTAATTATTTTTGATGTTGTACTGTAACTACAGGTAGTGACAGAGGAGAACCAGAAATCAACTACAGTCTCAACTGTGGCTAACAGTGACACCTCAGCAAGGACCAGCACTGACCAAACTGACCCCAAACTCTTGAATGGGAAAGCATTCAAAAAGTCCTTTCCATCAACTCCCAAGAAAACCAACAAAAGAGGTGAGAGAGGATATTGAGCACAATGTTAACAGTGGGAAAAATCAACATGTGTAGAAGAAATATATCTCGATATTTATTGGGAAATGTAATGATACAGACTTCTAAGATTAGACATTAGTGTTTATTAACAGCTGCTGTCGTTTAATTTTTTACAGTTTGCTTCTGGAAATACTGCTCTCAGAATTAAGGCTTCAACACTGTCCACTTTCTGGCTCTTAATCTGCTGCTCTTGTGAACAGTTGTAATGTAACCCAATGTTCAAAAGTAAGCATGTGTAAGGGTAATCCTCATTGTTATGAGTAACAATACTTACCCCTTGTCCTCTCATGACGTGTGTACTCCTACTGCACGAAAAACCTGTTAACCCCCTTTTCCCCGTTCTACATACAAACCAGTGTATGACACCCAATAAACATTTTACAAGCATGCAAAACAAAAGCCTTGATAATAAAGAGAATTTTATTTTTGTACATCCCTTTCTTGGTGATCATTGTGAAGCGATAAAGGAAAGGAAAAGGAGATGCTAAAAGTTCACAGAGGTCAGGTATGTGTTGTTGAGTTTGCTCTTCTGTTGGATTGCTTTTCCTCCTGTTCAGTCCTTTTTACATTTTCTAAATGTTTGCTCAAGCTCTAGCCCAGATTCTCTTTGCAGAGGTTTCTGTGGTGACAAAGTATATTTAGTAACCCATTAAAGTCAAGCTGTTGATATTATGGCTTTAAAAGTGATTTGATTGTTCAGAGGGCTGCTAATGCAGTTACCCGGACAACCAGTTAACAAGATCCTACAAGTCTCTGGGAGAGCCAGTTGGGGGAAAAAAACTGAAATCAAGAGGATAAGTAGAGGAATGATGGGAGATTTGGATCCAAAGTGTCTGCCGACCTTTCTTCTCTCTCTTTGTCCTGTCGCCTTGTTTCTTTTCTGCACTCGTTTTTATACAGGCTTCAAAATGAATAAGACTGAAATGGGAAAGAAATTACAAGCAACCCTTAGATTCTCATGTTGAGAGTCAAGGGAACCGGATATTAAATACGCAAAAGCTTTCTCAAAGCAGTTTAATTAAAGACTCCATTATGTATTCAAATAAGATCACATGATTGCTAAAACAATAGGTTAACAATGAAATTAATGCAAAATATTTATCTGATTTAATAGACCAAACAGTACAGAAGAAATAATCAACTCTACAAAAGGACCATCACCTTAATATAAAAGAGTAGTACAGAAAACAAAATTTGTTATGTATCAAATAATGGTAGAAAATGTACATAACTATCTACTGTACTCAGGCCTGATCTTATGGGTCATGTATACTTTTTGTAGCTCTACCTTCTTAAGGAGATATGCAAGTAAAAACTAATGTACTTTATAAACAGTGAGACAAATATAGAATGACTAGTTATTGATTATGAGTGTACGTTTATACAGAGATCAAGGCTTCGTACTTTGAGTTAGTACGTTGGAATAAAAAAAAAAACATGACACTTGATGAATGAAGAATGACACATGACCTGTCCCATAGATGTAAATCACCAAACCTAATGTTTTTTTCTTGGCCCTGCCATTGATTACAAATGCTACCAACTTAGGTCACTAACATACAGTAAAATGCCTACAAACACTAATTATCCATTCAGAACATGCAATAAAGTCATTTAACAATGCAGCTCCACCAGTGAGTGCACTCTCTTACCCTTTCTCTTGCTTATACACAGACCCAGACACACACACACACAAACACACACATTCATACCAATGCAAACCACACACTACACTTCACACATGCACTCTTAAAAATAAAGGTTCATGAATGTTTCTTGGTTTGGACATTATAGTTTTAGGAAAGACTGTAGCAGAGGCTCTTTAAACTTTGAAAAGGTTGTTCTCACTCACACCTCTCATTTACAAAAACCGAAAGCTTCTCCTGGAACCAAAAATGGTTCTTCTGTGTCTTTGCTCCAAATAACCCATTTGGTACCTTTATTTTTAAGAGTGTATGAATTTCCAACTTTTGCTAAATTTATTTGATCTTTTTGGCGACGTCCAGGTAGGCAAACTCTATTTCTCTTTCTGCAGGGCAGGTGTTGATGAACTCTTCTCTCTGGTAGGCAGAGTTTAGGTATCGCCACACCCCCGTCATATCAGCTGGAATTTCAAAACCTCTATACTTCTTTGCAACAATCTGAAACAAAGGACAAAACAATAATTGATCCCTTGCAATTACAAAGCATACACCAACCATTTTCCTTTCTTTTTGTTATGGGACAGCCAAGAACCCAGATGGAGTGGTAGAGTGTGAGCTCCACCGAGATAACTGCCTCATTTGTAGAAAAAAAACCAAAACTAAAAGCTAACCGGTTAGACTTCAAGTGCAGATAGAGAAGGTGACATAATAAGAAAAATGGGAAAAAGTGCCATGACCAGGGTTTGAACTGGTGCAGTGGGATAGAGAAAGTGTGGAGAAAAAGTTTTCTGTGCCACATACAGCATTTGTATTGCTGTAGCTAAACAAAGTATAACCTGTTGTTCCTTATAACTGTTAACTAATAAGTGGTGCTTACGTGTTGATGTGTTGTATAAAAGCAATATCACACTCAAGGTCCTGCTGTTATACTGAATACTGCTTAAATTGCATAGTGCATCTCCAAAAATTAAAATATTATGAAAAATTAATTTGTGTTCATAATTTGATTAAAATGTTATATTTATTACAGATTAAGTGACATATTTTCAGTTTGAATGTTGATACTGTTTGAATAATAATTTACATATCATTGACATATTTAAATTACTGATCAACAGTAAAACAAAAAAGACTTTAAATATCACTTTATGTGTAATGAATATATGACAGTTTACCTTTTCAAATTAAATTATGAACATAAATAAACCTTTTCACATTATAATTGTTTTTTGAGATAGTAAGCGAAGTGAGAAATCTGATCCCAGATCATATCAGCACTGCTAGTCTGAGAGGCTTTGTGAATATGTCAGCAACGTTATTGATATTTTGCTTAGAAGAATACAGTAAAATGAACACAAGTTTGGTTTCTCTGTGAACTCCAGTCACTACATGAATAGTGTAATTATAATTGTAAAAATAATTGAGCAGCTCACCGAATATAATTAAATTAAGTATTAGCTGAAGCAGATTGATGGCTTAACACACTGGTACAGAAATCTACTTATTATTTGTAGTCATTTTAATGTTAATTTTTTATATAAATATAGAATCTGTGGAAGGGAAGTGTCACTTTAAAATTCAGTGATGTATTCTGAGCAGGAGATCAAATACCTTGATGATATGGAGTTTTGGAAGCAGATTACAGTCAGCCAAGGTCAGGTCTGGTCCATCAAGGAAGCTGCGTGTAGATGGTCCTGGGTCATCTGTGCTGTTAGCATCAATCTCCTCTGGCAATGGAGACTGCAAATACTCATCCAATTTCTTCAGGGATTTCAATAGAACCTTCTCCAAGCCTAAACAATCCACAGAATAATGCAGAACAAGATACAATAGCACAGAATTTTATGCAAACACCTGAATGCTACTAGTCAACTTAGATGTTTTGTTAATTCACAATCTAAAACACAGGTTTAACATATTGGTGAAAAATGCCATGTCATTTGTAAACGTTATGGCACATTGATGAGTATATGTTTTTCCCAATACATTAAATTGTGCCGTAGTTCATAGAAAGGAATAGTTAAACATCATAATTATTCACCTTCATTTGCTTCTTTGCGAGGGTTTTTGATATAGGCAGAAAACTTGGCAAATACATCAATTCCTGCTGTGTTGGACTCTGGGTGCTTGGCAGCCAACTTTGGATACCTTTAGAAGCAAGTCAAACCAGAAGACTGTAAAATGAGGCAATGAAGCAACATTCATTTTCATGACAACTTCACTGTAGCAAAATATCAGATCATTGAGAACAATAATATCTGGTCCAGTACCTTGGTGGCACAAGCTTTGACTCAAGAAATTCCTCAATCTTGTTAACATCCACCAGTACTTCACCATTAAAGGTCATAAAAGGTGGGTTGGTGCCTGGGGCAAGGTCCTGCAGGTCAGCAGGCTTCCTGTAAGATACACACCAACAAATCTTTCAGCACCAATATTTAGCAATGGAATATGCATTATGGCTCTCTCTATTGTCTGGATGCACAAAATATAACACAAAACATCAGAGTTTTGTTACTTTAAAAATGAAAATACCTCTTGAGATCCACAGTTGTGACATTGAAAATGACTCCCTTTAGCCAAAGGATCATAAAGAGTCTCTGAGAGAAAGGACAGTTTCCGATACTTTCACCATCACTTCCTGCCTGCGAAATGTAATATAATACATGTTCAGTGAAATGTTAAGTCCAAAACTTTGACAATTATTTTTACAAACAGTTTTGTATTCAGATTTTTTTTAGCTTTCTCAGATGTGCATGATCTCAGGCTTGTACATTTTCAGTTCTTGCCAAATAGAAAACAAATCTGCATAATGTTAACATAGAAATATTGTCCGGCAGACTAACAATGCTGTCGGTAGATTGCCATTTTTTAAATCTTGTGCTGTTTTCAGGTGTATCCTAACAATACAGACAGCACTTTTCACTGGTCACAACTAGTGATGGGCATTCTGACCCTTGTAGAGAGCCAATTTTTATGGTTTCCAAAACAACTCATGTTTTATTTTGTTATTTATTTTTTTGCTGCTTAACTTAATCTAATAATAATAAATATTAAAATAATAAAATAATCAGTGACGAGTGGTGAGGTTTATGATTGGTGAGGCAATCAACACTGACTTTTGTATGATGACTGAAAGACATTTCATCCCATGTTTGTAACATGTGTTTGCAGTCATTTAGCCTTTTATATTGTATGGGTATGTAGAAATGTTGAAATATATAAACAAATAAATAAATAAATGTAGAAATGCAAAAACAGCCAAATAAATGTTCATGCATGGAAATCTAGAAATATATGTCCTTTTTCATGAAAATTTTACTTTTACAATTATTTATGTGTATTTATTTGTTTATTAATTGACTGATTTATATGTGCAATTATGTATTTATACTTATGTCACTTTTTGTTCTCCATTTGCAGAGAGTTGTGTTTTTGTAGCTTCTCTTCTTTGTGCATGTGTGCAGTTTGTAACCTCTGCCTTTCCCCCGCTCTTCCCCCTCCTTGTTAGTGCAATACAGACACCACCACACATGGGGTAACTGACCAATCCTGTGCAACTTAAACAGAAAAAAAGGGAAAATTGATCTTGCTCTCAAACATAAGTCAGCTTTGATTATTCACTTAAAAGAGTCGACTTTAAGAGCTGCTTCGTTCGCGAATGACCCATCACTAGTTGCGACTCACACAAACTTTCTGTCTGCTGGACCATGACAGACAGGATAAGAAGCAGCAGAGTTTCCTTTTCATTCATACATATCGCTCTGTCTCAGTCCAGTCTTAAGAATTTGTCCCTCGTTGATAAAAATATGGAACAAAGTGTGTCCTGTATTTAGGGTTGCCACCCGTCCCATAAAATACGGAATCGTTCCCTATTTGTAAATTAAAAGTCGTGTTCTGTATTGAACTGATACGGGATGTGCTTTATTCCGTATTTTTATCAAAGGGGGTGAAAAAGGTTGAACTGAGACAGAACGATATGTGCGAATGAAAAAAAAGTCTCCTGCGCTCTCTCTCTCTCACCCTCTCTGTCGTGTTTCAGCAGAGTGTGTGTGAGTGACGGGTTGGCGAACAAAACAGCTCTTATAGTTGACTCTTTGAAGTGAACAATCTGGGACCCAGATTCCCCCCCCGTTGAAGTCGCACGAGATTGGTCAGTTACACCATGTAAGGTGTGGGGGGTGTCGCTATATTAGTATTAACTATAATTGTTGCATGCGCACACATATATATATATATATATGTACACACACACACACACACACATATATATATATATATATATATATATATATATATATATATATATATATATATGTCTATGTCACTCCAAACAACTTTCAATACACTAGTGAGAAAATGAGAAAATTACTTAGTCTCATTTCTGCTTTGATAGCATCTCCAGGTTTGTCAAATACTGTACACTATGTTTACAATTGTTAACAGACACTTTAATCAAGTGTGAATTCAGTCATGTTACACTTGTAGGCAATGTAACTTTAGACGTCTTGCCCGAGGACTTGCATTGTTATAGTGTGGTGTACTTGCCCTGTTTGTCATGTGGGCAGCACTGCTATCCACTACACTAATCTAAACGCTACAAAAACATACCCAGATAAGATGTAAAGTCTTCACTTATAATGAAAAAGTTGTCCAAGTTAATCCAATTTATGCAAATTACTGAGACATATTTCACTGAAGAAAAACCGCTTACCTTCACAAACAATTCAATATTGGGAAATCCAAACTTTTTAGCTGCCACATCACACCAAGCCATCATTAAAGGTTTTCAAAGAACGATCAAAGGTTTCTTCTTCACTTCTGATCATTCACAATATATAATTATGGAATTAAAATATCCATACATCCTTCATACTTTAATTTTTAAGATGTATAGAAAAATCATATACTTTTTTTATTAGATAGTCTGTCTGTCTGTCTGGACTAAGCATGAGACAGCTAGAAGCATGGATAAAACACTTGGTCTTTGTTATAGCACATAGCCTTCAATAGTTGGCCTGTTTATGAGCTTCTGACTTTTTTCTGGTTGCCTTATGTGGGCAAGTGGAATTCAACGCCCTTTGTACTGCAATGAATAGGCACACAGTAATCAAGTGGATAAGAGACTTTTCAACATTTATCAGTGTCTGTTGAAAGTGATTGTTAATACAAAATCATCTCTTTGAGAATCACTTTAATCTTTTTGAAAAGCACTATTTACTGGAAGTTTACTAAAGTTTGAAGGAAAAAGGTGTACTATTATAAGTACTGTCACAATATTCTGACACATCTATCTTTGATCCTTTTTTAGGTAAAAAGTTAAACATTGCACATTTCTCTGTATATGAATTACTGTACAAACCCCAGAAAAAAGTATGTTCATGCAAATGCGGTGTTATGTTTTCTTTGATATTTATTTCATTGCAGACAGAATGAACCCAAGATATTTCATGTTTTACCTGGTCAACTTCATTTCATTTGTTAATATACAGTATTTCCTTACCCACATTTCACGTCTGCAAACACCTTCCAAAATAATTAGTAATGAGTTTAAAAAAAAAGTTATCATGTGCTTTAAAATAGGTGATGACAACAGCTAAGTGTTCCAAATGCAGTATCCTCAAAAGTTTTTGAGGAGCAAAGATGGGCAGAGGATTTCCTGTTTGTCAACAAATGCATGAGTAAATGTTTGAAGTGTTTTAAGACATTTGTTCCTTAAAGGAAGACTGGAAGGGATTTGTATATTTTCCTCTCTACATATCATTAAACAATTCAAGGAATCTGGAGGAATTTCAATGTGTAAAGAGCAAGGGCACAAGTCTAAGTTGAACACAGTTGATCTCAGATCCCTCAGCCAGCACTGCAACGAGAACAAGAACCATCATTCATCAATAGTTGATATAATCATATGGACAAGAGATTACTTTGGCAAATATTTGTCAAACACTGCAATACATTCACAAATGACACTTACAACTATACTAGGCAGGGCCCAGAGTTGCTCAGCAGACTAAGATGCTGGCACTATGACAAGAGAATCATGAGTTCGAATCCCGGTCATGCTGTTTGCCATCAACAGCTGGGGCCCAAGAGAGCAAAAAATTGGCAGTGCTCTCTCTGGTGGGGTAGATGGCGCTCTCACTCTACCTATCACTCACACATTGCAATGTTCGCTGGCTCAGGCGTCTACTGATTGGTCCATTCAGAGCTGGGAATCCTGCACTTTCCTCCGAGCGTGTTGGCTCCCCAGTGACGGTTTATCAAGTGGTAGTTTGAAAAGAGGCAGTGGCCTTATCACATGCAGCGGAGGAGGCATGTGCATGTCTTCACCCTGTCAGGGACAGTGCAAAGTGATGGGATGCAGATGGGATGGTTAATTGGCTA
The DNA here is from genome assembly GCA_036984385.1 of Crenuchus spilurus. Taxonomy (NCBI): domain Eukaryota; kingdom Metazoa; phylum Chordata; class Actinopteri; order Characiformes; family Crenuchidae; genus Crenuchus; species Crenuchus spilurus. The sequence continues at coordinate 16,680 of BRDA01004857.1, forward strand.
CTAGGTCAGAAAATTGGACCGAACCGCACCAAGGGGGCAAAAGAACCAGAGTTCGTTTTAACCGGACCAAATAGTATCGGTGTGAAAACGCCCTAAGTTGACCAAACAAACATAAAATATATTTGGTTCATAATGTCTTCAATGAAATAGAAGTAAGAAATGTAAGAAACACTGCATTTTTGTTTGCTATTTTATTATTTTTTTACATTTTTTATCTTCACCAAACTTTTTTCTTATTTGTGGCTGTATGTATATGTGTTTACAGTACTACAGTCAAATGTTTGGACACATCATCTGGACATTCAGTGTTTTTTCATTATTTAAAATGTTCTGCATTGTAGATTAATACTAAAGTCATCCAGACTATGAAGAAACACATCTGTAATTATTTAGTAAACAACCAAGTGTTAAACAAACCAGAATATGTTTAGATTTTACATTTTTCAAAGTAGGCACCTCTTGCTTTCTTGGCATTTTCTCAGTCAGCTTTATGAGGTAGTCACCTGGAATGGCTTTCAGTTAACAGCTGTGTCTTGTCAAGAGTTCATGACTTGCATTTCTTGCCTCTTAATGTGTTTGAGACATCAGTTGTGTGTCTACTTCTAATCTAAAACATGTTTTGGTTTGTTTAACACTTTTAAGTTTATTACATGATTCTTTATGTGTTCCTTCATAGTCTGATTTCAGTATTGATCTACAATGTAGGAAAAAAATTAAAAGAGTGAATAATGAGGTGTGTCCAAACATTCGACTGGTACTGTATATGTGTACATATGTATGTACTGTAAAGTATGTATGCATATATGTATTTATATAATATATGGTTATAATATTATGATAATTGCAGTTTTACAGTAGGTTTTACATCCATTAGTACAGGAACTTGACACAGTTACAACAATAACATTTTACATTAACAGTACCAAATATGAAATTGTAATATGAGTGACTTCTATTTAAGTCAGGATTTCAGATCAAAATATATTTTATACATACTACAAAATTATTGTTATGGGTATTTCCCATAAGCTTTCTTCATAAGTGTGTTTTCCCTTAAGCTGTATATGAAACGTATTATCATAAGCTTGGTCAGCTTTGGGCTCACTGTTAGTGACAGATGACAGAGAATGACTTAGTTATTTTGCTTTTTTGTTGAAACCAACCAGGTAATTTTGAATTTCAAGACATTTAAATGATCATTGAATGTTGTGATATCAAACTTAATATGTTTTGCTCTGAAAAATAATGGAGCAATGCCTTAAAAACACTTTTTGCCTACAGAGCCTTTGAAAAGATAGTTTTTGAAAATAGTTTTTAAAATGTAAAATGTGTAAAATTACTAAACTTACACAGTAAAGTGAAATCTCACTTAGAAACCTTTATTTTTACTTTTTTGTGTTGGAAAAAAAAGTTAATAATCAGGTTTATGGTGGCACATGGAGCTAAATATTTCATTATGTGTGGTCCTGTCACTCGAGGTAATGCTAGCTGCTGTGACAATCTAAAACTGGTACAGCAGACTATGGCATGGAACAGGTGCAATTGGCAGTGAAACTCTGGCCGTCAAACCAAGGGTCACCAAAAGGGGGCACTGTGAAGTTTCTTTGCTTAAAATTCTAAGTTCCATTCCATGAACACATGCTGTTACTCACTATGAAGCTGTAATTTACTTTAACAATACCCTGTGGTCTGTTTACTTACAGGTAACGAAGGCTCATCATGGATCAGCTGCTTAACAAAATGCCTTTAAGACATAAGAGGCTAAAAATCTCAGTAGACTCAATCACTGGCTGCTTCTCCATGTCAAGAGGCAAGCTTATTTCTGCACACAGTAAAATCCTGTGTTGAATTAACACCTACAGTGTTGAATTAACAGCTATGGTATTCAGCTGAATACACATAAATACTGTTGAATACTATAAGACTATAAGGGACACATAGTACATTGCTAGAAGGAGCTCTTATGAAAAGGGTCGACCCCACCCTGCCCCCACAATCACTCACTACATCCCATAACAGGTCCAGACCAGCAAACATCTTAATGAGATTAGTTTAGAGGAATGCAGAGCAATAGAGAGATTAACCCTCTACTTTTCTGGTCATTTTGTAAGGACACTTTTCAGTGGTAACTGGTCTTCAACAACCAACTGAAAGGACAAGCAACTGTGATTACATGTTATAAAGCAGAGATGCAGACACTAAGTGTATAAGTATATAAGTTCCAGCCTAAAGCAACTGATTCATCACATCGGTCTAGTCAATGCATTCTAATCTGTGGCATTTGAATGATGTCCAAATGAACCCAATATGATCCAAAATTCCTAAAGAGTCTGTAAACAAGGCTTTTGTTGTGAGGTCTGTCTCATAACTAAAATAAAGAAATAAATAAGGAAACAAACTGAAAAGCCACACAATAGAGGTCTTTGTTTTGGTAAACTCTTTGCAGAGAACTAAGGGGAAGTTTATTAGGACATTTTTACTAGGCTTAAAACCCTACTGCTCAGTCACCTTCATTTCACAGGAATTTAGCTCAAAGGCACAGATCTGAACATCAGCAAGTGGAAGGAACTCCAACTGCGTGAAAATTTAATTTTATATTGTTCCCTTGAAGACAAAAGGTGTGTAAACTGCAGAATGTATAATAAGTATATAGGAAATCTACAAAATGTATTGTTGACAGTTTATTACTATATCTTTACTAAACAATACAAAGCCTCTCTTTAAGTTAGAATCAGTATTCAATACTTCTTACTGTGGTTTGTCAATTACTTACAGCATGACCGGTACATTTCACCCAGCTGGCATCATAAACATCAATATTTTCAAAAATCTTAAATCTAATATGAAAATCTTAAATTTCTCAGTTTTAGAATGTTTTAATATTATTATAAAATAATTTAACATATAATTAAACATTTTTTACAATCTTTTGTAATATTTTTTTTTTTTAATCTGACATATTTTACTTAAGTAACTGTATTATGTAAAATTTGGCATATGACTTAAACATGCTTAAAACAATCAAAATGATCTATAAAATTAGATCATATTACTTAATAAAGTAAAAAAATGTCCAGTTATATGTTGAATTATCTTATAATAAGCTCACAAAACTCTCAAAATGAGAAATATTTTATATATTAAGACTAGATTTAAGATAATTTCACTTGCTAAGATATATTTTAATGCAATAGAAAATTTATTTTTCATGTTATGCTCCTAGCCCTGCATGTTCATGAATTGTTAATTAGGCAAAGTGGGCTAGGATTTGGATGGGTGTCTTAGTGAGGTAAGAAGATCACTATGAGATCACATGAAAATACACACGCAAGAACTGCTATGCTGATCTGTGAACCATCACAGATCCCTCTTAATCATTTAAGCTTCAAATATTCATCACCTTGTAATAACAGTTGCAACTTGCCAAGCCCTGCTATTTCCTTATATTTATATTATTCATTTAAAATAATATTGCCGGTGGTTTAGACATTAATGGCTGTATATTGAGTTATTTTGAGGGAAGAATGAATTTACACTGTTACTTAAGCTGCACGTAGACTACTTTTCATTGAGTCATACTGTCATTTTGTCAGTGTTGTCCCATGAAAAGATATACTTAAATATCTGCAGAAATGAGAGGGGTGTACTCACTTTTGTGATACACTGTAAATGAGACCTTTGCTTTAGTGGTCTAATATGTGGTATATGGTTATATGTGGAGGACTGACGCCCTGTCCTGGGCTTGATTGGGATAGTATGCCGCCCTGCCCTGCACCCAGTGAGGGGGTAGGAGACTTCAAGTCAATTTTGCTTAGCATGTCCTGTAGTTCTGCGCAGTTGACTTTTTACCACCATGATTTTAGTTGGACACAGCAACATTTTACTGTTGCACATGCCCCACTAAACTGGGTCTAAGGATGTCACTGGAGACAATTATATCCTGCATGTGTTTTGTTTTCAAATTTCCGTGCTTTTGTTCCCTACTTAGAATAAAAAGACACTAAAAGTGAGTTTACACACTCTGAATTTGCACACTCATTGTTTCATGTGTGCATTAGCTAATCACAGTGGTGAGAATGAAGAAATCGAGGAAAAGCTCAAGTAGTAGTATCAGTAAATATCAGTAGTATTGGACACACTCTTTAATTTAACAAATTAGTTTTTAAAATTTGACACAATTTTAGTTTTTTTGTATAGCATTATTTAGCTTTAAGGGGGCATAATTAGTTTTAATTGTATTATTATCTTTAGGAAAGCATACATTTTAGTTTAGTTTATAGTGTCATGATGAAAATTGCAATAGTTATTTGATAAACTATTGCATGAATTCTTTACATACACCTACAGAACCACACTGTTAATTAGATTAATTTACTTTAAAACACAATACATATTCATTCTTACAAATATATGTTCTTATACATTATTTGCACTGTATCTGCTGGCCTAGCTGCAGTTGGCCTAGTAGTCTGCGGTCATATAAACACAATGATGAATAGTTTCACTGCAAATATGACAGTGGGCATTAATGAAATGAAAAAAAAAAAAAACAATAGCAAATTATAACTGTTTTTAAAATGCATATGTATTTTTAGAATAATTTCACACATAACATACAATACTTGGTCATGGAGGACTTAGGAACCTGCCTACCTTTGCATAGTGCAAAGACCATCTCTGGGTATAGGTCTGAATGGGAGATACCTGTGAGTTTATCTGGTCCCTGATAAAGCAAACTGACTAATTTGTTGGAGAAATCACCTATGATGAACTGTCTGACCCTAAAATGCATTTGGCTTGATAACTATGTTCAAATAGCAGTAAATAAAAGCAGAATGCAATGATTGCAAATCTCATAGATCCATACTTAATTCACAATATAACATATAAATATATCAGATGTTGAAAGTGATGCATTTTACCATTTCACAAAAAATATAACTCATTTAGAGCTTGATGGCACAAACACATCAAAAACATTGGGACAGTTTGGGCGAATTAAAAAAACACAGCTGCAGGAGCATTTTAGTCTCTCAGAAGCAAAAATGTGCAAGGGTTCACCAATTTCCTAAAAGCTGTATTTAAAAATTGTGGAACAATTTCAGAAAAATGTTACTCAACATAAAATTAAGAATATCCCACCATCTACTGTACATAATATTATCAAAAGATTCAATCACAGGGTACTGCATTATAAACAGATATGATTCTGTACTGGAAATCACTGCATGGGATCAGGAATACTTCCAGAGATCACTGTCAGTGAACACAGTTTGCCATGCAATCCAGTAATGCAAGTTAAAATGGTATCTTCCAGTGACAGAGGTGGGGGGACAGAACTGACTTGAGAATGGAGGGGGAGGGGAATTTAAACATAAAATAAATGATTATACATTATTAATAAATATTAATACTAAACATATTATTAATAATATTTTAAGAATAATTATTAGTTACTATTAATAATATACTAATAACCATTAACATTTGTTATTAACAATAATACAAATATATATATATATTAATATTAATTAAAAATATTAATCAATTATTAAATATTCATCAATTATTAAATTGAACATTTAATAAAACTCAAGTTCACTGTGTTTTTTAGTAGTTCTTGTAGTTCTCTATTTTTCCTTTTAAGTTCCACAGAAGGGTTAACTATTAATATTTCAACATAATCAACTCATCCAAAGCTTCCAAACACAAACAGACTAAAGCGCCCAACATGTTAACAGCTTACAGTGGGCAAACACCAGTTTACAACCAGATGGCATTACACTGGGGACAGCCAATCACGTTATCAAGAAATGACAGAGCCAATCGATGAGCTGGTGGATGGTCTAAAGGGAAACAGGCTTCAGCTTGAGTGGCTGTTTTCTGCTTGGTCTTAGTGCTTGACCTCTCTCTGTTTAATATAACGTAGCATTGTTTTTTAGCAACCAAAACTTTTGTAAAAGTGCAGGGGACATGTCCACCCTATCCCCCCAAAATTACATCTGTGGTACCTTGCAAAGAGGAAACCATTTGTCAACACAATTTAGAAATGCGGATGTCTTCTCTGGGTCACAGCTCATTTAAAATGGACTGAGGCAAAAAAAATTTAAAAAGTGTTTTTTAAGAGGAAAACTTTGGAAAGAGGAAGAGGAAAGAGCTCATTCAGCTTGTTATCAGTGCACAGTTCAAAATCCTACATCTCTGATGATATGGAGTTGCATTATTGCCTATGGCGTGAGAAGCTTACACATCTAGAAAGGCAATATCAATGCTGAACAGTATATAGAGGTTTTATAACTACATATGCTCCCATCTAGACAACATATCTTTTGGGCAAGGCCTTGCTCGACAATGCTAAACCACATACTGCATACATCCCAACAGCATGGCTTTGAAAAATAAAAGTGGGGGTGCTGAACTGGCCTGACTGTTGGTGCATCATGAAATAAAAAATCTGGTGAAGAAGACCCAGCAGGACTTTTGAGTGGCTAGAAATCTACATCAGAGACAACATTCCTGGACTTCCCAGATGTTTACACTGTTGTTAAAAGAATAGTGGATACTACACAATGGTAGACATGGCCCTGTCCTAAATTTCTAGAGATGTGTTGATGCCATCAAATTCTAAATGAGTTAATGTGTGTGTTTATGTGTGTGTGTGTGTGTGTGTGGGGGGGGGGGGGGTTGGGGGGTTGCTAATGTGTATTATTAATTCAAAACAACAGCTGTGTTTATTACAATGGTATTGAATAAAATAAACAATAGAACTATGGTTTCTGTACTAAAGCAGTGTTTCTTGTTTTTGTCCAGTTGTGTCTCTATCAACCAAATTTGATTGTTTCTGAGATGCTTCATTGAATTTTCACATGCACAGTGAGAAAAATCCAGCTTCATTTTTTATCAGTCATTTACATATGCACACACGTTGCAATAACAGCTGAGGTCGACAAATCATGCAGGGTTCATATACCATCTCAGAGGTTAATCTCCAGGTTAAATTGACGGTTTTGATCTCTGGCTCTACAGAACTGGAACTTGACACATTGTAAATTGCTTTATTAGCTGGTATTGGTATATATCTTGATATAATCATGATGAATGGAGAGTAAATTTATGTAACGCTGTCAGTTCAATAAACATCCAATGAACAATAAGATGTTTTAAAACCACAAATTTATTTAAAGCCATTACCACATTGTTATATTTTGACCATGTGCGACTGATTGGATTTCCTTTTTGTATGAGTGTAAATCTGACACCAGAGGAGTTGTGGTGCATTCACATACACGCTATGCACAATAAAACAGAGGAGTTTTCTATTTCATGATATACTGCCTATGAATGTATAATATTATTTTCATTATTAGTGGATTTTTTTTGTCCAGAGTGAGTTCATCAACTCATTCAGAGCACATTTCACATCAGTAAGAGTTTATTATTCCACTGCTGTGGGATTTATATTCCTATTCATTTGTTCTTGTTCAAAATTATTTCAAACTCTGTCTGAATTAAAATCTATGCATTTTCAGGTTTGTTCAGGTTCAGTGAATTCAACAACTCTGAAAATCATGTTCTTAAAGGAGCAAAGTAGACTAAATAACAGAAATGGCAACTCTAGAGGTCGGAGGTTAGACTGCATCTGAGTCTTGAAAGCTAACCAAAACCTGCATAGGTCATACCAGGCCAAAATGACCAGTGATTGTTGGAGGAAATTGATTCACTAAACTACATTATTGTCAGTACAAAACTTGCCAGTTACATTTTTAGTGAAAAAAATTGTGGCATCACATATTATAAACAAGATAATACTTGATTAAAACAGTGTTATTAGTACATTTAAATACATTTAATTGAAGTGTATTGTGCTCACTTATGTACTGCTAAATACTGCTTTTAAATTTAATGTCTTTATTTAGTGTAACATGCAATTAACTATTGAACAGCCCTATGACAGCCCTAGTACACAGTAAATATACCAGTGTTGTAATTTCCCTCTGGGATCAATAAAGTATTTCTGATTCTGATTCTGTTAAATCAACACTATTACAGTTAAATTAACACTGAGGGTGTCAAAATGTAACACTCTCAGCTTTAATTTAACTCTAATAGTGTTGATTTACCACTCAAATATTTACTGTGTAAGAAGGGGTTAAATCAAGATAAATTATGAACCCCAGTTCTACATTGGCAGAAGATATGCCACTGTCCTAAGTGTTAACCTGAATTTAACTGTGTACATGAAAATAAATGTGTTTAGGCACTTGAACCATTCATTGAAATGTTCTGCAGGAAACCACAAGTGGCTCTCCAACAGTCAGTACTTCAAATTTAAGAGTGCTTAATATACATTAATGTTTAGGTTTAATTTAAATGTTTGAGGATACCTTTACATAGAGAGAGATGTCCCAGTCAGATGGATCTGCACTGTGAATCTTCTCCATTTGCACAACTGGAGTCATCTTTGGAGGTTCTTCATCCTCCTCTTGCTTCACAACTGGAGCCAACAACTTCGGCTGAGATGGCTGCTTCACCAGCACAGACCCCGGGTCTCCATTCTCCATCATGGCCTCCTGACTTTTGACACTGACACTACTTTCTCTTTCATGTTCCATGCTAATGTTTCTAGGGCGGCTGCTAGTAGGTCTAACTGGCTCCTGGTTCTGTACCTCTGAAGTTTCACTTGCAATCAACCATGCAGGTATTGTTACTTTACGCCCTCCCTCCCTCCCTCTCTTCTTTGGCTCATCCTCAGTGATAGACTTGGGCTGTTCTGTCGACGGACTTTCTCCCCCCTGTGTAGCTTCTGGCACCACTTCAATGGCTGAACTTGGCTGTTCTTTTTTAGTGACCTCTCCCTCTGCTACCTTTTGTTTACGTTCAATCACTCTTATGAGCTGTTCTAGCAGTAGCTTGTTGCTCCTCCTCTCCACTACAGGGTCTAGTTCATCCTTCATGACCTGACCTGGCTGTTCTATCTTCTTACACCCTCCCTTCCCTGACTGCTCTATCTCATTACACTTCCCTTCCTCACTGACCTGCTTTAGTGCACTTATATTTTCGGTCTTTCTTTGCAGCACTATTCCTATCTGATCCTGCATCCTTTGTCTGTTCACTGCCTCTTTACCTGCCTCATTATCTCCAATCTCTTCCTGTTCTTTCTTTATGTGTGTCTTATCCTTCGTGCCATCTGTTTCTTCTGGTCTTCTGGATGGTGTCTCATCTATCACTATCTCCTCACATTCTTCAGCTAATTCCAGACCAGTATCATCGGGAGTCTTTTCAACCACCTGTCCAGCTTGTTGTTCTTCATTGTTTGCAGTCTCCATTTCAGGACTAGGATAGACATCCTGCTTCTGCTGAACTGTGATTTTAGTGTCCTCCTCCTGACCCATCTTCTCTTTTATTAAGATTTCATCTACAATGTTTTGTTGTTCTGGCTCAGAGAAATGTGCAGTATCACTCTCAAAGGCATCTTGTTGAAAGGTCTGTGGTGATTTCAGTGTTGCTTGGCAGTCTTTTTCTTGTAAAGACACTTCAGGTGTAACTATGTCTTTATGAAGTTCAATGTCTTTCACCTCTGTTGTATCCTCTTGTTTTTCTTTGTCAATGTGACTAATTAAAGGTTGCTCAAGAGCAGACTCAATATTCTCTGTTTCTACTTCATCTGCAGTTGAAGTTAGCTTCAAACTTTCCTCTGCCATGTTTGCATCACTGGCTGCTACTATATTCTCCTCTAGGTCTTGTAATGGATCTTCTGGGATATCTTCAACCTCATCACTGGCAGCCAACTCTGCTTGTTCCTCTAGCAATATTTCCTCTTCAACATCATTTATCTTGTCAATCAAAAAAACAGAATTTTCATTTTCTGTTGGAAGTTCATTATCTTCCACTTTTCTTGCATTATAATGGTCGGACACAGCCGGTTGACTGTCAATCATGACTTCATGAACATCCCTATGCATATCACTTGCAGGGAACATGTTTTGCCTCTCTGGTCCTTCAGATTGTACTACTTCATGATCACATACACCATCAACAGTGGCCTCATGTTGACGCCCTTCAGTTACATCTAAACCATCTTTAATATTGTGCATTGTCTTTTCTTTAGAGAACACATCATTTGAAACCTGATTCTCCATCAATCCTACCTCAGAAGATACCACCACCTCTTCAACTCTTCCAAGTCCTTCTTCAGCTTGCTCTTGAATACCTGACCTCTCCTCCATCTTCATTGAACCATTTTCTTTTGCATTTCCACTGAGAATTACTGACTTACTCTCATCTTGTCCTGGCACTGCCTCCTGAGTTTGTTGCTCTAAAGGAGGCAATTTGTCTTGTTCTTGGTCTTCCCTCTTGGTTACAGGAAGAACGTCAGTGATGGTCGGTGCTTCAGTCTGATTTTGCAATTCTTCTGGTGGATGCAATTCAGTTGGAGCAGATAGTTCAGTCTCATTCTGTGGTTCACTTACCCTGATGTCAGCTTGTTGCAGCTCCTCTGCGTTTTCCATTTTTTCAAGCTCATTTATTTCTCTAGGTTCTACATCATTAATGCCCTCCTCATCCATGTTGCCCCGTGCTCCCTCATTTTCATGCACTATGATTAGGGCCAGCTCAGATTCCTCTTGTGAATCAGATGGAGCCATTCCATTGGCAGATCTCTGCTTTCCTGTTGTGCCATCTTCACCTCCCATGCAAATATCCTCATCCACTTCCTCTGCTAGCTCAATTTCTTCCTCCTCTTCTTTTGTATGGTCCAGGTCTGTAGAAGGTTCCACAGTAGAGTTGATGACTGTGTCATTAGAAATCTCAGAGTCAAGACCCACGTCACTTTTGGCCTGGGCCATAATGCAAACAGAGGAAGACTACAGAATGTTGAATGTGTGCTAAGCCTGTAAAACTGTAGTTTTAGTCCTGTAACTACACTATGGTACTGTGCCTCCAGTCTATGCCTTGAGTCTCTGCTGCACAACCTAAGGCTTACTCTTTCTCTGTCTACCTACCCCCCTTTTCTCCGGAGGATTATGGTGAATTTCGGATCCTGATCCCCACATGACTTGCTGGCTCTCTTAAATCCGCTCCACTGGGAGCCATGCTGACCCAGGCTGATCGGTTTAAAGAACAGGACACGCCTTCTACCTAACTGACCTGTAATAAGAGACATTCTACATGCCCTCACTCTTTAGTAGCTCAAGAATGTCTAAGATATTGTTCATTGGGTTAGCTTATTCTAGTCATTTCCCTTTTCTTAAAAAGTTATGGCACCAACATTAGGCTTCATTCAGAATATTTAAATGTGTGAATATGAAATTATACTGTTTTATTTGTTCTTATAACTGTTTTGGATCATTATCCTGTTGGAGGACCCATTACCTATGACTGAGACTTCTGATTTCTGACACATGGCCGTATAGACTAAGTTGATAGTCTTGTTGGTTTTCCACATGCAGCCTTGTTCAGGGAGTTTGGATAAAACTTATTTTTAATATTTACATATTCAGCTGGCTTAATTATACTTATAATACTTCATTATAATAAGTAAAAAGCAAAAAGTTCCCTTATATGGTGGTGTGTGATGTGATGGTGTGTCATGTGGGGAATGATGGGCAGTATCTCTCCTTATACAGAAATAAATCAGCAGAGTAGTGGGCAGTTTAATTTTATACTGATAATAACTTGGTTAGCCACTTTAATACATTCAAATAAGCAACAGTTGTACTGGTTAGCTTGGTCTTTGAAATGTGTACTTTGTAACTTGAAGGCCTACAAGAAAATATAAGAAGGAAAAGTTTTTTTTTTTTTCTCTCTTGGAAAGGGAATTAACCAAAAGTCCAAGCATTCATTATTAATAATACCCAATTCCAAATTTTAAAGATATAACTTACAGTACTCAAGTACAATTACTCAAGTACTCTCATAGTGAACTCCAAAGTTTTCCTCTATAGACATAAAATTCTTAAAGACAAAACTTAATAACAAGCAACTCGAGTGAGAGTATTAATCTGAGCTAGTCCCTAGAGCAGATAAAGTACAGACACACATTTTAACAGATTTTTGAGGTGAGGGGGAACCAATTACTACTCCCTTGCTTCACATTCAACCAATGATGTCATCTTCATCTAACAAATCTCTGACTACAATAATTTCATTATCACATGCTGTACCTGACTTTACTGAACATCATTATTTTTGGTGCACAAACATCAAATGCCTCCTTATCTGGTGTTTGAGTAGACCAGTCCTTTTAGTTGTCCTTGTTCTAGGTCAGGCTGACCTCAACAGTTGCCTGCCCACTCTATAAGAGCCAAAGCATCTTGTCCTAATTATGGAGGCAGGCTCTTAGTTACAATATTCCTCATCTTTTAAAGCATGCATATAAATATAATTTCTTAAAACACATAATGATACTAGTTTTTCTTTAAAGAAAATACACAAGGATACAGGATTTTAACTGTGAATCGATTTCAGTCTAAATCTGAGCAGCAGCTGCAGTTTTCTGGCTTGGTTGTTGCAGTGTATGAAACATGACCACCATATGAGGGCACCAGACAACCACTTACTAGCCCCCATCAAACTAATCTTGTTTAGTGTTTCCACTGTTAAACAGTATGTTTTCAGCAATCATATCATAACAATATTTCCTTATTTTATCTGAGCAGCAGCTGCAGTCTACTTGCTTGTCAAGTCAAATTTATTTATAAAATTGCTTTTTACAACTGATATTATAAAGCAGCTTTAATTAAGATGTATTAATAACAAAACATGAAAGCCCAAGTGAGCAAGCTGATGGCGAGGGTTGCAAGACTCCCTCAGAGATGGAGAATGAAATCTTGGGTGGAACCAGACTCACATGGACCTATCCTAATTTGGTCTTATACATTCTTGATAGACAGACACACAATCATATGATGCTGTTAGAGTGAATGAATGAATGAATGTTACACTTTTATAGCACCTTTTTAATTCCCAAGGACACTTTACAATCAACCCAATCCATTTACACTCTTAGAACTCAACCACACATACCAGCAAGAAGTGGCAGCCAATCACGCACAGCATCTCAACCGGAAGTGACCGTCCACCTAGAGGACTGCATTGGGCACTAGGGGAATCACCCAGGACAGTGTCAATCATTTCTTGGCACACATCCATACATACATTCGTACACATTCACACACAAGTGTAATTTAGCACCAATTCAATCACCATGTTTTTGGATTGTGGGAGGAAACCCAAGCAGACACGGGGAGAACATGGAAGGTCCACCCAAATGGGTACTTGAACCTAGCGAATGTGCTAAGCACCAAGCCACCTTGCTGCCCAAGGTGTACTGATATAGTGACAGAATGGTAGTAATAATACTAATAATGATGGTAGCAGCAAATAGAGTCTCTATAAACTTCGATGTGGTCAGTAGTGTAGAGTATCTGAAGCAGGTCCTTGTCTTGGTTGCTTCGAAATGACACTAGACAACCAGATACCAGCTTAGTCCTCATCAAACTAATCTCTTGAGTTATGTGTACAAAAACATTTAAGTAAACTGTTTGATGAATCTTGAAAGTCCAAGTACTTCAGGCAAGTGTATTCTTGTAAGACAAGAAGCCATAAGATTATGAGCAGCTTGGTTGTTGCACCATATGAGGGCACTGGTCAACCAGATAATAGTCCTTATCAAACTGATGTTTTGAGTTATGCATACAATAACATTTAAATAAATGTCTGCACTTTTCATGGGCTAAAATATGTCCTACATAGCTCTTTTGTAGCATTTTATAAAGTGTAGACTAGCGTACTGATTGACAGACAGCCCTGACGTCAACGGAAATCACCGCGTCATATCAGCTGTTTTCCTTCCAGCGTAGCAGGCGTCATTTCCGGTTTAGAAAAACGATCCAATTGGGCTGCGCTTTTATAAGTTTGAAAACATTTGGACAATAACACGGGTTTTTTTTATGCAAAAGGGGGTTAAATACATATCCACAGCTGTACAGTGCTAAGCTCTCTGTAATGTGCGATCTGATGTTGGACTGTTTTGTTGTCGCACGACAACACTGCGGGCTGTTAGCGGAGCAGCAGGGCATGAACACAGCCCGGCTGTAAGCGGAACATCGGACACTCTCTGCGGCTCATATCTACAGCTGTCATGCAGGCGCCTGAGAACGGAGAAGGAGAAGCGGCGGC
>BRDA01004857.1:30957-52964 GCA_036984385.1 Crenuchus spilurus
AATAAAATATTAGATGTTGGCACCTCCACATCATTGCATTCAGTTTTTATTCACAATTTGTTTAGTGTCCCAACTTTTTTTGAATCCAGTTTGTACATGCATCAATATTACTATCACTGATGGATAGATCAGTGTCACCAATGCATATACATTTGTAGGGATGTATGGAGTAGTGTAACGTTTGCACTTGCTCTGTTTGAATAAGTAGATGATAAAGTTAAAGATAATCTAATTATTTTCAGTATTTTAGTCCATATGTATTACTTTTATATTATTTAAAAATGAAAAAAAGAAAAGGAGCAAAATTAGGGCATACCAAGAGATTTGAATTAATTCTCAGATATTTTACCAATTACCATATTAAGCCACTTAGGATTATGGCTTGTTAACAGTCAATGTTAGGAAAGGCCAGGTGATGCAAATTTCAAATCTTTATAAATATTTTACTCTTAATTTTTAGCTTTTTTAAAAAGAGTGTGTGATGTTTTTGTTATCTTGTTTGCTGGTATTTAGTTGAATCCATTCTTCCTTCTTCGGGTGAAATGTGACATGGGCTGCAAACACAAGCTCAAATTATAAGCAGTTCACCCCTGAGCTTAACATGTAGAGAGGTTTTTTTTCAGAAAACCTCTCTTTTTCTCCAAACATACCTTTGCACATTGTGGAAAGAACGTTCTGTTTGAACTTCATCAGTACTTTGGACTTCTTTCCAGAATTAATCTATTCTTGTTTAGATTTCCTTTGCAAACTTCCGATGATGAATTGATGAAGGTCAATTACAGTATGCAGGTGTCACTGCACAGTAGAACAGAGCATCACCACTGTAGAGTCTGCTGTGGAAATCCTACTAGGGCCCTTTTGGAAAGTTTTCTTGATCAACTTGAGTGAAAATGAGTTAACCATTTTCTACTGTAAACAGTCTTCTGTACATTTACTCTTTAGTAAACATTTTGTTTAACATTTTGGAAAAAAATAAAACCATGTGGATTGTGCCAAAGTTATGGCACAATAAATGTTGGACAATGTCTTACATTCAGAAATTATCTAGAAACTGCAGAAAATATTTTAATTTGTTCCACAGTTTATGTTTTGCTTCATATTTTTATATTTACACACATTATTTCTCAGTATCAACCAGTACTTTAGGATAAGGTATCAGTATTGTAATGGACAAAGTGTTATTGGTGAATAATTATTTGCTGGTGAATTTTGTCTGTTTATTATGAGACATGCGTCAGTTTTAGATTAAGTCTGAATTCCTAAAATCTTTGATAAAAGCTATATCCCCTCATTTATTTTCACTACATTATTTCCATTAGTCAAGTATTTGTCCTCGAGCTTTTGGAAATTTACATGAAGGTTGGATCTCAAACAGCTGTTCTAGCACATGAGGAGCTAAAACTTCATTTAGTCATATCAACAAATACCAAATAACTTATTTAATGCCTGTCTGTCACTGAACAACACTTAACAGCGTTATACCCTAGTGAAAATGTAAAAAAACTGCTGCTTTTGTCACCAACTGAGTGTGTTGTATTACAGTTCATGTAATGCTACACCTTCCACTTTGTTTTCAAATGGAAAATATTAACAGCTTGTGTTGTGTCATGTCTCTTTTAGGAACACTACCCTAGGTTATGTTTGTCCCTCTACACTCAGCATCTCCAGATTGTTCAGTGGGTGGCAATGTTCTGAAAAGCGCCATCAAAATAAACTTGAATTGAATATAATCTAATTCGGTTTGATCAATTTTATTTTTAGAACCATAAGAGCTATTGTAATATATATATATATATATATATATATATATATATATATATTTTTTTTTTTATATATATATATATATATATATATATATATATATATTTTTTTTTTTTTATATATATATATATATTTTATATATATATATATATTTTTTTTTACAGTTTGTTGAGTAACAGAACAGATAATAAATATTGCAAAAACTAAATCAGAAGAGTAACTAAAAAAAAGGAAACCATTAAAAAACTTAACTAAAAGCAAATTATGGCAAAAAAAAATGCATACGGTTCTGTTGGAGAATTTCACATATGTTCCTATTACATCAACTGCCAAATAATTGTTTTATTGAAGAGGTATATTTTACTATTTTTTTCATTATTTTACAGATTACAAAACTGTATGAACAGAAACAGTTAAGATGGTCATATGAATTTTGACCAGTGCAGTGAATAATCTGTAAGAGGAGAACTTGTGGAAAAATGCTGTGCCAGTTTGTTGTGCATGTAATTGATTCTATGATTGACTCAGTCCTACCAGCATGCATATGACACCTGTTTGAATGTTGCTGTACTCGAGAGCTCTTTGTTCTTTGTTCTGTATTCGCCTTTGATGTGAGATGAACATGCATCTGAGGTGAGCTTTGTAGTATGTAGCAGCTGCTGGTTTTTACCTCAGTAGATTTGTATGGGTGGTTTTGCTTTGAATTTGCATACTTTAAGGTGCACTGAAGTGCTTTTTGTACTCATCTCATCTTTTGAGGAAATGTTCAGCCAAAAATGTGACCTCTGTAGGGCACATTTTTAGCTAAAGCAAAAAAAGGTTGACTTTTGTAAGACAGCAACTTTTTGGGTAGTATATAGAACCATTTTAAAAGGTTCTCCATTGTGAAGATCTAATTAACAAGACAAATTATGACTTTGATTTATCACGCCTGCTTCAGTGTGTCTACTATATTATATACAGTGCCACATCAAAAAGAATATTTTTGAAAAACTTCATTGTTCAATTAATTAAACATTACACATAAATTGACATTTTAAGCCTTTTTTCATTTTACTGCTGATCATTTGAGCTTGTAGCTCATGAAAATTAGAAATCCAGAATCTCACATTATTAGAGTATTTCATTTAGAATTTGAGTAAATTACTATTCAAACAGCATCAACATTAAAACAAAAAAATTTCATTTTACATGTAAATAATATATAAATATCTGTTTACTTTTTAAGTTAAATTAACAAAATAAACTATTTCATGATATTCTGGTTTTATAAGCTGCAACAGTTTAAATATATTTAATAGTTTTAGAGCACTTCATGCTTCCTGCTGCTGAGATGCAGATTTCATTTTCCAACAGGACTTGGCACTTACAAACAGTGCCAAAACTACCAGTACCTGGTTTAAGGACCATGGTATCCCTGTTCTTAATTGGCCAGCAAACTCGTCTGACCTTAACCCCACAGAAAATCTATGGAGTATTGTGCCACAGACTGATTGACTCCATGCAGCCGCATTGCTACAGTAATCCAGGCCAAGGGAGCCCCAATTAAATATTGATTGCTGTACATGTTCATACTTTTCAGTTAGCCAACATTTTCTTTTTTTATATTGGTCTTAAGTAATATTCAAATTTTTTGAGATACTGAATTTGGGATTTTCATTAGTTTTAGTTATAATCATCATCAAAATTAAAAGAAATAAACATTTGAAATATCAGTCTGTGTGTAATGAATGAATATAATATACACGTGTCACTTTTTGAATGGAATTACTGAAATAAATAAACTTTTTCATGATATTCTCATTTTATGACAGCACCTGTATGTCATATTTATTGTGTCCATGCATAATTTGTTTATTTGCTGTCATGTCTCACAACTTGTGCAGGTCATATTCTTAGTGTTGTCAAAGTTAACATTTTTTATATTTAATTTTTTTTAATGAGCTACAAGACAGTGATAAATACGACATTGATCAGTCTAAACAATATATTTAAATAGAGTGAATACAAATTAACTTTCCCCATAATATTATTTTTGACAGGTGTGTGTTTGTATGTGTAGCGTTGAACTGGGTATTGGATACTGGGTACAGTGAAGTTGAATTGGTGGGATTTTTACTGTTGAAGGTAGTTGATAATCGGTGTCCAGCTTGACCTGTGTTCTGTGACTTTATTTTTATTAGGGGCAGATATTTTTCCAATGAGTGATAGTAACAGTATTTTTGATTTCCAGTTCATGAGGAAGGTTTTTCTTGCCAATAATTAGAGCTGAGAGTAAAATAGTGGTGTTTTCTTTGGCTGTGTTAATTTCTGATGCTCCTACTAGACCTAATTCTGGGGATAGATGATCCATCTTGTTGCTGGTTGTGATATTCCTTCTTTATTGTTCCAGCATGACAGCCTTTTTCATTGAATTGGTTCTTCTCACAATGTGTCCAGAATAAGAGAGCTTCAAACTTATTATCAAAACTTTGATATGGGGATTGATTTGATCAAAAATCTTTTTGTTTGTTTGATTTTTTTTGCTGCCCAAGACACTCTGAAACATCTTCACCAGCACCAAAGTTAAAAATATAATATTTTGAAATAACCACATTTAATTTAAATGTATAGTTTTCATTGTTGTTGCTGATTTGGTGAAAAAGTTACATGCATGATAATATTCAGCAGAAATTGTTATATAGTAATAATATTTTTTTTATTGCTTGTCATGCATATGGACTTTTAATGTCTCGCATGTTTCTGTTTTTAACAGCCTGACATACCTGCAGAGCTTGTCATGGAGTCAAACTGCTTTTTGTGTCCCTATCTGCTACAGTTTGTTTAGTACCTGTCAGATGCCTTTGCCACTTAGCATTTTTTCCACCTGCTTATTGTGGTTTCATATTTCCATTTTTCCATTTCCTCACAAAGGCAAGAATTTGTCACACTGTTAATGGACTGTACTTGAGGACAGATTCAAAAACATGTAGTTAGACAAAACAACATGCAGAAATTAGAGGAATTTGGAGGTCTGCTGACCACTGCTTGAGCACTGCATGTTACAGAGATGCTCTGACCGAGTTGTCTGGCCATAACTCTAGTCAGAGTGGCTCAGGTTGGCATACTTGCATAGTTTCTGCAGCATTCAACATGTTATCTGAGAATTGAGTGTCTCTAGACCTTCACATACACCACTGTTTCAAGATGGAGATCCCAGTTGTGTACCCAGCTCATCCTTCCCATCTTTTTTTGGATGTATAAATCAAGGGAGGAATTTACTCAGATCCAGATGTAAACATTTTCAAACCAAATCTAAGGTAGTGGTTATAGAATATGCTTCAAATAATTTAGCAATGACCAACAGTGCTGGTGTTTTTATTAATTTGTTTGTTTACATGTAAAAAGACTAATTACCCCTATTACTTTTTAAGAATTAATTGATAAAACAAAGCTAATGAAAGGTTACAGCGGAGAGGAACAGAAAATATGTATAATGGAAGATGGGCAAAGAAAGATTGGGAGATTGAAGTGACCCTCAGGGAAAGATACAAATGCCTATGTGATATCACAGTGTTGTTGA
This sequence comes from Crenuchus spilurus, assembly GCA_036984385.1. Taxonomy (NCBI): domain Eukaryota; kingdom Metazoa; phylum Chordata; class Actinopteri; order Characiformes; family Crenuchidae; genus Crenuchus; species Crenuchus spilurus. The sequence continues at coordinate 36,281 of BRDA01004857.1, forward strand.
GTGGACAGTGTGTGTGTGAGAAAGAAAGAAGGCTGGCAAAGACAAGAAAGAGTTCATTAGAGGATTTAAAGCAGCTGCTTGTTGGGGAGTGAGGTCATTAGTTTCCAGTGGCTCACTGTCTGCCACAGGTGGATTAGTCAGCAACAAAAGCAGACTGGCAGAGAAAGTGAGAAGGAGAAAGCTAATTTAAGCCTTGAAGACCTTTAGACAAAATCTGAACATAATAACAGAAAAACTGATTGAGTAATAATAATAATAATAATAATAATAGAAATAATAATAGTAATAGTTAATAATAATTATTATTATAATTATAATAGTAATAATTCATTATTATTATTATTATTATTATTATTAATATACATTTTAATGAAGTCTATTTACTTGTACATTGAAGATAAAGTTTTTGCCTTCTCCTGTAAAGAGAAATTATTTTTTTTTGGATAGCAAAATTAAGTAGTACTGGACTCAGATTGGTTGAAATTATATTTGTTCTTATATAATATTTGTAGTAGAAATTATGCTTGTGCAGCAGTTAGGGATATTATGAGGAAAGAAGGACATTCCCAGTTAATTTTGCTGATACATGCATTACTTTGAGAATAATGACTTGTCTGAACTTGCATGTTTTTCATATTCCCTAAGCCTTTTGAGAATAATACTGGACCTGTGTTATTAGTGACCTGAAAGAAGGTGGGACTAAGTGAGGGCGGGAGGCGGTTCTCAGTAGTATATGCTCCATTATAAGCAGAAGCAGATAAACACACGCTAAAGTCTACAACCTAGTCTATTAGAGCAGTACATATTCTGCTAGAGGCTTCTGTTTGTTGACACATGTGGAACCTGACAGATAAAGAGGGCAGTGTTGGTCTTTATTCCTTTATCCTATCCTAACAAAAATTAACAAGTAAGGTCAGAAGATAAAAAAGGAGAAGAAAAGTTGCAACTGGAAATAAAATCTTTCATTACTTTTGCACTAGGAAACCTAATTAACGTTCTCAAGTAAAACAGCCAGGATTTGGATACAACACTTTCATTTAACCATGCACCTGAAAATAACTAAGTGTAATCGTTTCTGCCTGGTGGCAACACTTGTGGACAATGCAGTGTTCAGCCAGCCAGAGACTCGGGTAAGTCTACTTCTGAAAATATAGGCAATATAATGATGATTATGATGGTGATTTTAATGCTGCTATTACACTAATGAAAGGGATAGCTTTTTGACCAAGGTTGCTTTCTAAATTATTTAGCAGCCCACCTAATTTTTGAAGAGGAACTTTAAAATGATCCATGCACTAGTGCATCTCAAAACATTGAGGAAAAAATATTGTTTTAAAGTTTAAATATTAAACTTTTTATATATTACTTTCTTTACATGTAAAGTGACATTTCAAGATTTGTCATTATTGCTCATGCAAATCCAGAATTTCGGATTATCACAATATTTAATTTTGAGTTTGAGTAAATTACTATTCAAACACTATCAACATTAACACTAAAAACTTATGTGTTATGTATGTCACAAATGTATGTCACTACCTGTAATGAATATAAAATATATGATGCTTTATCTTCTGGACTTTGTGAACACAAATCAAAAAGATGTGTCAGATTCTGGTTTCAAGAACAGCCTTTTCAAATGAGATGCGTGAGTGTGAAGAATGTAATTAAAGTTTAACAAAATTCACAGCTTAAAGGGCTTTCATAGAAATTTTACATCAGCCTAGAAACCTTTTATTTATAAGAGAACATCTTGCTTATTTTTGTACTGTGTTCTGTTTTTACATTTTTAGGAGCAATTTGAGGCACTCTTTCGACAGTTTGATGCCGGAACATCATTCCAGTTCTTCAAAAGCTTCAGGCGTGTTCGCATCAACTTCACTGATGCACTGGCTGCTGCAGAGGCCAGAGTGAAACTCCACAAAAGTGATTTTAATGGCAAAGAGATGCGTCTCTATTTTGCACAGGTAATTTTGCATAATAGGTGTAAAGTTAAATCCACAATCAAAAATTTGTTGTGACTGATTTGTAATTTGTATTCAGTGATTGGAAACAAAACCATCTGTACTTTTACATGCTAAAAATCTACACTAATGAATAATGTTTGGCATAAACATGACAAAGGTGGCACCTAAAGGTTGGAGAATATAGTTTGAAATGGAAAGGTTCCTGGTTCAATTGCTTCAACAGGCAGGACACCGCTGAAGTGCCCTGGAGCAATGCATCTAACCCCCAACTGCTTCATTGGTGCCTAGCATTCTGTACATGTAGTGTGTATGTACTACAGTGGCGGAAGTGATAGTTCTTCTTCCTTCAAGCTATAATATGTAAAACAGTCCTTATATTTTATTTTTTTAGATCAGTGGGTGGTGTTCATTTAGAGCTTGATTTAAATTTTCTAAGAGAATCCACTTCACCACTTCAGCCTTTTAAAAAATATCTGACTACTACAGATGTTGTTAGTAACTGGAAATGAAATTAAAAAGAAGGAAAAAAAATAATTTTTAAAATAGTAACAAATTAAAAATAAAAATAAAAACATGTAAAAAAAAATTCACCATCATAATCTCCCCCACAAAAAACTACAAAGTCTAAAAATGTACAACCTTCTGCTTATTGTACATTAAATGCCCTGTGCCTTTTACCCACAAAACAAATGTGAAATGTGTCTGTGTGTGCGAGTTCTTACTTGTAGTACTTCAGGTCGGTTTTTAAGCTTGGAAAAAGGTCGTCAGAAGTAAACTTTTTCTATGGAAACATACATAAATGAATATGAATTATTTTCACTTTCATTGGAGAACCTTGAATGATTTGTCATTTCTCACTCAGATACTGAAGTGTTACACATAAGAGGTGTGAGTCATGAGAGCTTGGCTATAGACAACACACCAGATGACAGAAAAGGAAAGCTGGCTTGGTACAAAAACTGTTATCTTGCCAAGTGAAATCATAAATCTGTTCAGAATAGACCATGTTTCTAATGCTGAGGTTGGTTTAAGACTAATGTGTGGGTATTTCTACTTGGTTCTTTCCTTATTTATAAAAATTAACATTGTATTGTTATTTGGCCAGTGAAATAAGAGAATTTAGCTTGATAAAATACTTTTTTTTAAGTTGGTTTTTTTATGTCAAAATTATAACTTTAGGCTTTTTGAAATTTTAACAGGATTTCTCTTGTTAAGATATCATGTTTTACAGTGCTCAGTGGTCTATATATTGAACGATGCATTGAATTTAGCTAAATTGACTTAAAGGCACAGTATGTAGTTTCCCGCGACATCTAGTGGTTTAGTTTCCATATTGCAACCAATTGAAGACTTTTTCCACAGCACCTCCCTTCCAAACACGAAGGAGTCTCTACGTTGGCCGTAAGATGTCATATCTTTGATACTACCGAACGCGATGTCTAATAGCAGCTTTAGAGCTAGTGATATGTCAAGTGGTAAGATTCATTTTAATTAGAAATTTAGGAAATGTAATATGTAAAATTATCATAGCTACAATGCAGACAAAACATATTTTCTGCACTTCAGTAGTGCTATTGTAAACGTTAGCTGTTTTCTGTACAAAGTAAACGCATCAAACTGCTTAACTGTAGACAGATAATGCAGGCAGGATACACATTTTTCACAATGTAAGCTTACCATGCTCTGAAGAAGGCACTTCAGCCGATAAGAGTTCACACAACAAGCTCATATTAGCTAAGCTCGCAAAGTAGCGCGCAGCTACGAATCTCCCGTTCCACCTTAAATGCTGCAGTAGTGTTAAGCTCCGATGCGCTACAGTGTCCTGCAGCATAATTTAAGGTGGAATTGGGGGGAAACACTGCGTTCACGAATATGAACCCAAGTTTCATCATGTTTTCTTTTCTTTGACGACTGAAGTTGTTTTCTCTTCTTGTTCCGCCATCTTAACAAATAAACCAAAAAAACATTTCTTCATGCTTCTCCTCCGTGTTTTTCTTCTTCTTGAGGTTTTATTGAGGTATATGTGTATTTCTTCTTCTCCTGTTTTGTCAGCCAACAGTAAAACAAAGCTACAGCGCCATCGAATTTGAGTGGCCAATTCGTCATTACAACACAAATGGTTTTTGCTAGCCTCGTTTGTCCTTTTCGAACTACCGTAGAAACATGGTGATGCAACATGGCGGCTTCAGTCGGTGTTTGACCCGCGACCAATGTAGATATAAACAGCTTATTCTAAAGTAAAATAATCAAACGACTTCTTAGTTTATTAGATGTGTTTTTAATCATTTTTATTAGTGATTATCTTAAATTCTGCTAAAAGATAACCTGAAATATTGCATACTGTACCTTTAAGCATGCTTTACCAACAGATTTGATCTTTTGTAAATGTTTTTGTGAGGTTGGACAAAATTTACAGAACATTAACAAAAGTCTGTCCAACAGTTCAGTTATGGATACAAAAGAAAAGAAATGAAAAATCTTAATTTCTAATGACATTTATTTTGTATGTGTATGAAACGTTTTGGGTTTGGCAGTGTTGTGTAATGGAGCAAACATTAGCAAACTGGAAGGTCATGTATCAACTCCAAATAAAGATTGTAGCAATATTTGCACTGAAAGGAAAGTTAGGCTCACTCAACAGTTTCTAATAGTTAAAGATGATTTGTAAAACATGATGATCTGCCAGTGATCTGTAAAACAGTATCTACAAAACAACAGTACCTGTGGGCATTTGCTTCATTCTCTTTTAGATAATAATTCCTTAACTTTTGTTGCTCTCCTTTCTTTCTCTTTTTAGTCTGTGCATATAGGCAGTCCACGACTAGAGCCCCCAAAACCAGAGAAGCAGTTCCTCATCTCTCCCCCTGCCTCGCCGCCAGTGGGATGGGAGCAATCTCATGACGCTACCCCCGTCATTAATTATGACCTTCTGTGTGCTGTCTCCAAACTCGGCCCAGGTACATAATACTGTCATTACTATGTAGAGCAACAGGAATGATTTCAAAGTATGAGGCATGTTTTTATATACAGCATTATTGTTTGCTTGAATGAATTTATATAAAAATATTTATTTTTAATATTAATTAAGTTTAAAAAAGACACAAATTGGTACACTACATTTTAATTCAGTTGACCTTTATTTACATACTGATAAACCATAACATTAAAATGACCTCATTGCATCTACACTCATTGTCCATGTTATCAGCTCCACTGACATCATGGGTCTACTTTGTAGTTTCTCTGTATACTCTAATAGCCTCCTTTCACCCTATTCTTGCATGTTATGCTGTCGTAAAGCAGTTTTACAGAAGTCAATGTTAAGACCCCAAATAAGCAGCGAACCCTGGTGACTAATGACCATCACCAGCCCATCTGGTGCATCATGCACAGTTTGTCAAGACACTGTCTGCAAGCACTGCTTCTGACCAAATTTGATTGGTATAGCATAGAGTGTGTTGGGGTTTTACAGTCCCAATGTCTCTGCTAGGTTTAACCACCCAAAACTGTCCAGCCAAATGGATCCAGTTCAGATCGAGGCTATTTTAAAATGCAAATCGTGAATGTAAAAAGATGATGACATTAATCACATGAATCATCTTCATCTGTTCAGTTTGCCTACACAAGCTGTCCACCACCCTTAACTTGATGGAAGTGCATCACAAATCATTTTAAACCATATGTGAGATTTAATTTAGAACGTCAGGTGGTCCTGTAAGCTTCTCCATGAGACATTTGACCTTTGAAACTGCATTGTAATTCATTCAGTTCTTCCATACACACCATCATTTCTGTTGAGTCACAGATTCTCATTGTAGATGCCTCAACTTTCAGCTCCTCTCCCTAAGCTGACATAATTATGCCTTTTAGGTGAGCAGTACGAGTTACACACTGGAACCACCACCACTCCCAGTGTGATAGTCCATGTGTGTGAGGACGACAGCTCGGGTGGTGAAGAAGAAACAGAGGGAGGGAAGCGTGCCCGTCCAAAAATCATCCAGACCCGGCGCCCAGATTATTCCCCCTCCGTCAAGCAGTGAATGGAGAACTCTAGAACGTTTAATCTATTTGAGGGTCCTGGCAAGTTCCAGGAGACACAGTCATGAAGTTTGTCCTTCCTACTGCCAGGCGGCAGCAAGAGTAAAGCGCCTCTTCCCGACAGGGAGTTACCCATCTTCATCATCTCATATGGGTTTGAATTCATACTGGTTAATTACAGTGGAACCAGAGATTTAGAAGTTTGACTCTTTTCATTTCATTAAGCAAATGTTTCTTGGCTGTACGTAAAATGAGAAAGTGACATTTGGGGTGTGCTAGCCTGTCTTTTTCCCACTTGAATTGACAAACAAGTTTGTCTTTTTTGTCTTTTTGTCTAGCACAGAATGTGTTCTATGTCTGGATGTTGACTGTACACTGTCAGGGGCCACCAAAGTGAGCCTATTAATTGTCATAATCTGTATAGCCTGTTGTCTGTTATTGTTAACTCTTGTCTTCTGCAAAAATGTTGTTAATGTTGCTGAAATTTTCACTGAAATCTCCTCTGAATATTATGCACTTTAAGAATAGAGCCTTATAATGTTGTACACCTAACATTATTAAGTATTTGTCGCAGCATATCAACTGTGTTACTTGCATTGCTCTATTGTGCTTTACTGTCTGTAGAGGTTAGATTCATCACAAGTGTCAGAGGATGAAGAAAATGTAATTTTACAATGGATCCTGTGATTTTCAGCAAAATTAGCGGATTGTATATACAGTATTTGTTGTATTTGAATGTAGCCCATATCTGTTAAATTTCAAGCTTCAGGATTTATCTTGATTGAACCGAACTCATTCTTAGGCAGTGAGAATATGAGGTAGAGGGAACATTAGCCTACTGTTAATAAAACAGTATTGACCAAACTGATGACTTGTTGTTCATTACGAATCTTGCTAGTGGTTTTGGCAACCGTGGCACAATAGCAAGGGTAGTCAAAGATAATTGATCATTTACATCATTGCTGTCAAAACAAAACCTTTTATCTAATTTTTTGACAATTTTTGCTCCATGTGAATGTTTATTGGTACTTATTTTATGATTGGATGCTCCAAAGTCACAATATTTTTATTTCCTTCTCCTGTTTAGTCATTGTTTTTTGAGATACAAGGTTTTGTTCCAACACCAATGACACATTTGTCAATAATGTCAAACGGCAGTTGAAATACACACATTTTGTCATTTCAGTTTCATTGAACTTGGCATTAAAATTCTATATTGGCCTACTCTGTGGTACTAATGCATTATATTTATTCAACTGCAACTAAATATAGCCTTCACAGTCTATGTATACAGTTTGCAGCTTTTAAAGAAACTAACATTTTTAAGCTCCTTCTGATTACAGTTAATCCATAACATTGTAATGTAGATACACTTCAAACTCAATACAGTGATAGTCAATATGTTACTTTTTGTATGGGTGTAGACAACATGTATTCTTCCCAAGACTTGGATCTCTGATCATTACTTTGTCTTGTGGATCAAAAGCATTTAAGGGAAATGAAGAGAATGATGCAAGGCCAAGGCTATTTGAGTGTAATCAATGAAAGGTAAATCACACCCACTTTCAAACACTTTTTTCAGAATGTATCAGACTCAGGGTCTAAGTGGTGGGTATAAGCAGCTGAAAACCATCAGGTGCTGATGATGTCAATGTTAAACATGAGAGCAAGTCTCCCAAGGGAAAAAGAGGGTGAAAATTGGATTGCTATTGGGAAGAAAAACATTGCCTGGTCAGATAAAGCCAGGTTAGTTTTGTGTCATGCTGATGAAAGGATCTCCATTTGACACAAGTACCGTGAGTTCACAGAGCCTGCCTGTTTCATATTAATAATGCAGGTTGGTGATGACAGTCTGATGTGGGAAATGTCTGACTGGCACATATTAGGACTTTTGATACCCACTTAAGAGCATCTGAATGTCACATCATCTTTAATACCCTTACCCTTAAGTCTGCTGTTTACCAATGTCACTGAATAACAATTCTGAGATTTTAGTTGCAGAGGCTCAGATCTACTGAGCACATTTAAGAAGTGATGAAAAGAACAATAAAATATTGGAATGCTCTGTTCAGTACTCAATGAAAGAGCATAGGGACTTACTGTGACCCTGAAATGGATTAAGCGGTTAAGAAGATGGATGGATGGATGAAAAGGCCAATAATTTTACAGCAACTGACCAACAAAAACATTTCAGATGGTACACCATCTAAAATTTAGTGTACCATCTGAAGATGTTACAGAATCCATAGCAAAAATGTATGAATGTCCCAAGCATACCATTGTGTACTGACAACCTTCCAAATTTCAACCATTTCAATGCATTCACCTCAACACACACAGGACAAAAATAGAGGGATATCTTTTAACCTGAGACATGTCTTATTCACTCTTCAGATTAAAGCTGGAATACAAATAGTGTCATTATATTTTTAGGTAACTGCAGTACTGTGAACTCAAAAGGTGTAGAGACCTTAATCGCAGAGTACTTTGTGTCGCCATCTGGTGGTGAAGTGTTTATATTATTAAGAACACAGGGACTCAATTTCCCACAACCTTTCCAACATACTACTAGTTTGAACAAGGAATGGTGTGCAGTGACGGTGACATGGTGGTGGTGTGTTAGTGTGTATTGTGTTTTTACAAATATATCAGATGCAGCATTTGTACACAAACCAAGGAGCAGCAGAAGAGCTACTGTCCCTGTATGGTAGCCCAACAATGTAGGGTGTCTAACAGAATGGACAATGAACAGGGTGAACGGAGGATAACACAGTACACGGAGAAACTGATAAACTGCAGTCTGTAATTGTAGAACTACAAAGTGCATCTACATGGTCAGTGGAGCTGTTAACATGGACAATGAGTGTAGATACAAGGAGGTGGTTGGTCAGTGTATCACTAATTATGATGTGAAACACAAAACAGATGTTTTTAGTTGACTACATTAAATAATAGTTAGGAATGGGGAAGCGCTGAAGAACATTACTAATATACAATCCACAACCTTTGAAGTTTATCCAGCTTACCGAAATACAGACTGTATCCTTACAGAATTGTATATGTAAGCTGCAAGTTGTAGCTGTCCATTGCTGTAGTGTCAGAGTCAGCTAGATGCAAGGATCCAGTTAAGCCTGAATGAACCCCAAACTTCACTGGACAACTCAAGACTGATGACACTGTTGTACTCTTATACATACAGGATGTGATACGGCATTTCTAATTGTTGCATACATAAACAAGAATACTGAAAGATGAAAAGTCTGGTGTCTGATGGCATTTATTTAGTTTCCCAACTAGACATAGCCCTCGGGTAGTGAATCCTGAAAGATCCAGTAGTCACCATTTAGGTTTGTCAAACATCTATATTTAAAACTTTGTCTATCTCATTGAGAAGAACTGATTCTATTTGTCATGAAGGTGGAAGTAGCCCTATCAAGTGATTGCTTATGTATAAATATTTGTAATATAATACAAAATGAATATAATTGCAGTTTAATTGATGTATAAACACTATAATATTGTTATACAGGCCTCATTTTAAAATGTGTGATTTTCAGTTACAAACTGTTCTTCCTGGCTAATCACAATTCCATTTACATTGTACAATATTACAAAACTGCTTTTTATTTACAAAGTCCAGGTAAAAATAGTATTAAATAAGACATTGAAATAAACACACAGTAGTAGATAAATGGTACTGTCCTATGTGGAGAATCTCCTACAACTCTGGCACCACTGTCTTAATGTCCAAGGCAGGCAGGTAGATCTCTGGAGGAACAGAAAGAGTTACTGTTAGTAGGAACAGAAAATGCCCAAGTGAATGATTGAACTGTAATACAGTTTTAATGGTTTATTTTTAAAGGTTTTACATTCTATCTTTATATATTTGGTATTGGCTGATTATTTGGTAACACTTTATAATAACTTTCATTAATAAGCCATTAACTAATGATTAATGACTGAACAAGTAATTAGTTTATGAGAATTTGAACATGAATAAATGTTTATAAATGACAGTTCATATAGTTACTACTGACTGTATTTATTTTGCCAAATGTTAACAAATCATTAGTAAATCATGTGTTAATGAAATTCTCATGAACTAATGATTTGTTCAGTTATTAATCATTAGTTAATGAGCTATTAATGAAAGTTATTATAAAGTGTTACCGATTAGTTTTTAATCGACTTGTGCTCATACACTCAGTAAACAAAACAAAAGATAATTTACACACACATGTACAGGCAGCCTAATCAGTGTGGCTACTGTAAAACAATGCTAGTACTCCTCAATTTCACCATTTTTATGGGCAGATGAAGGCATGATTGATCATTTTGTCCTAAATTGGGTAAAACAAACTTAAGATTTTGTTGTTTTTTTAATTTCATTACTAGCCCTAAATTGCCCTTGTTCCATTTTTTTTGGAATGTTGCAGGCCTGAAATGCAAGAATAAATGAATATTAACAAATGAAATGAGCTGACCAGACAAAACAAGGAATATCTTGGGTTCATATTATCTGCAACAAAATAATGGCAAATGGGTGTTTGTGAAGAGAACAGCTAATACCAGCTATAAGAGAGTTATATCAGCAACTGGACATGAAAGCAGAAACAGGTGTTTCATCTTGAAACATTTAAGTTGAAATTAAAGTATGCAACTTTGGTAAATGTGAACACATTCATGTTTAAAGGTATATCATCCATCCATCCATCCATTATCACACCCGCTTAATCCTTATCAGAGTCACGGTTAGTCCCCTACCCCCTCACTGGGCGCAGGGCAGGACATTACTCTATTCAAGCCCAGGACAGGTTGTTCAAAGGTATTCATTTTAAGTAAATTGCATGAATTCACTTAAATTCCCATAAATGTGTAAATAATTATAAATAATTAATGTGCAGATAAATAATTTATATGCATCTACCATGCTTTGTTTTCTCAGGGGTACACAGTCATTCAATTATCCTTCTTGTTGTCAATGATATCCTGTGTTTCTTGCGCAAGCTTCCTCTTCATCTCCATCTGCTGTTTCAGGACAGCTTCTGCCTTCTTCTGCTGATAAATTTTGGCTCCAGCAAAAGCAAGACACAGCAGGAGGGTCTTAGCTGCCAGAATGTAGAGGAGTAAAGGAACATTGTCCAAAGCCTAAAACAAAAACAGCAAAAATAAATGAGAGAATATGTATTACATAGTAACACAGCACACATAACCTGTGGAAATGTCAAGAAAAGTTAAGGATAACCTGGGGAGTGGGCAGGTACCGAAGGTGGCAGAGCAGTTAACACACACAGTCGTGGCCAAAAGTTGAGACTGAAATTTTGGTTTTCACTTCAGTTTTCATGATGGCAATTATTATGAATAGTGAATGAAAAGTCATTCATTGCTATGAAAACTGAATCTCACACACACACACACACACACAAGTTAGAAGAGCAGACTGGTTGCTTTTAAAAGGTTGGTGCTTGAAATCATTATCCATTCATTATCTTCCACTTAATCCTGATCAGGGTTGAGGTGAGCCCCCCAATTCTTCACTGGGCACAGTGCAGGGCATTACACTATCTTAGCTAAACCCAGGACAGGGCACCAATCAAATGCTAGGCACACACAGAGACAATTTAGAATACCCAATTCACCTGGCCTCCATGTTTTTGGGCTGTGGGAGGAAACCGGGAGCCTCCAGAGGAAACGTACACACACATGTTGAGATCATGGAAACTCCACCCAGATGGGAACTCAAACTGAAATCAACTTCATCTTCTTCTGTTAACCATGGATACCATCAAGGAAACACAGGCAGTCATAACTGCTTTGCAGCAAAGGGGCTTCACAAACAAAAACATTGCTGCTTGTAAGATTGCAGCTAAATCAACCATTTATGGAATCATCAAGAACTTGAAGGAAAGATGTTCCATTACAGTGATGAAGGCCTCAGGGCACCTAAAATAGTCCAGAAAGTCCTAAAGAGTATTCGGCTGCAGGATCAGACCACCACCACCACCAAGCTTTCTCAGGAATGGCAGAGAGCAGGTGGGAGTGCATCTGAATGCACAGTGAAACAAAGGCTTTTGAAGGATGGCTTGTCAAGAAGGGCAGCAAAGAAGCCACTTCTCTCCAAAAAAAAAAAAAAAAACATTTAGGACAGAGTGACATTATGAATATCTTGTAGTATTAGTTTCTCTCTCTTTTATCTGTTTTAATTTACCATAAATTGACACTGGATATTTTAGCTCAATAATATTCTTTATAAGTCCCACTAGATTTGCCCTGCACCTGTCTTCCACCCTTAGCCACTTTAGTTCATTATGCATTTTATTTATCCTAGTTCTGTATGAGCATTGTAAAGCCTTATTCTGCATTACCTGTAACTTTGTTAAATGTTTTTGCTGCATTCGACCACACTGCTGCACAGTAATCTAAGTTGGTTAATACGAAAAATTGTATTACCATTTTTAAAGTTTCCTGTGTAAAAAATGTTGCACATCTTATTACAGATAAAAATCTTTCCCAATTTTGTTACAATGTTCTCAATATGTTTACCCCATGATAATCTATTGTCTATTATAACACCCAATAATTTCACCTCTTGATCCTGTTCAATTGTTTCATTATTTATGCATAATGTTAATTTTGGATCCCCCAATGATTTCCGCCCAATTATAATAGTTTTTGTTTTTGGTATGTTTAGTATAAGTTGGTTATCACAGATCCAGTTTGGTACTGACTTTAGTTCTTCCTTCAACATAATAGATAGATCATTAACAGTGTCTGCCGATGCATAAAGAGTTGTATCATCTGCATACATCTGCAGCCTGGCTTTATTCAACACTAACAGTAGGTCATTTATGTATATTGAGAATAATAATGGGCCAAGACAGCTTCCTTGTGGAACTCCCAAATTAACCTTTTTACTCTCCGACAAACTTCCATTATAGAAAACACAAATCACAAGGCAAAAGTGATAAGTAAACGACTCGATGAACAAAACATTGACATTTTGGGTCAGGAAACTCCCAAGATCTCAATCCCATTGAGAAACTGTGGTCAATCCTCTAAAAGAGGGCAGACCAACAAAAACCCAGAAAGTCTCATCAACTCCAAGCACTTATTTGGAAAGGCTGGGTTGCCATCAGTCAGGATTTAACCCAGAAGCAGATATCCAGCATGCCAGGGCAAACTAAAGAAGTCTTGAAAAAGAGTAAACATTGTAAATACAGAGTCTCTGCATAAATATTATGCTTTTGTCAATAACACTTTAAACAAACAAACAAAAAATTATGAAAAGCTTAAAAATTAGTCCCACTGTAGGTATGACTAATAAAGAATTATCTTTATATTATCTTATAACTGTACTTCAGTATATCACAGAAATATCTGACAAAGATCTAAAAACAATAATCCAACAAACTTTGTTAAAACCAACATTTGTTTAAATCTCAAAACATCTGGCTACAACTGTATATTAGGGCATCTCCAAAAATTTGAGTATTTGGAACAAAGTAAATTTGTGTTCATAATTTAATTCCAAATTGTAAACTGTCATTTTATATTTATTAACCATAAACTGGGAAATTAAGAATGATTGTTTTTATGTTGATATTTTTACATAGTAAATATATTTAAACTCCAAATGAAATACACTAATAATCTGAGATTGTGGATTTCTTATTTTTACGAGCCAAGTCATATTGATAAACAAAAAAATAAAGACTTGAAATGTCACTTTACATATGACAAATATAAAATGACAGTTTTAACTATTTTATTTATTTATTTATTTTATAAAACGTTGACCAATGTGGTTTTTCACGTTTATATTCAGTCATATACTGAACATATAATAAATAATAATGAGCTGATATTAATTAACAGGCTTCACTACAGAAGGATATAGTAAATTAAATGATTATTTATAAGAAGGTATGAGCATTAAGATCCAGTCTTATGTCTCTTCACATTCCTGCTGTGTCTGGAAACGTCCAGAACAGCTGAAGATAAAGTGAGGAGGGGGCGGGGAACTGATGTCAGAGCAGCTGTTTATACACGAGTAATACACGTCAGTAGCACATACTGATGTCTACTTTAACATTTATAACATTTATTCTGAGCTAAAATATCTACAGCTACACAATGTTACAGATCAATGGAGGCTAAAGCTACGATGTCATATGCTAGAAATACGCTAAATCATTTTGTGCTGTGGGATTTTGTAGAAATTTACTTACGTAAGTCTTATCAAGCAAAAGCTACATACAAAATAAAACACGTTGCATCTACAGGAAGCTGACTAAAAGCCTCCTTGCCTCAATTGAAAAGCAAACAGCACTTATAAGAAAATGTAATAACGTTCAACAAGCTTAAATCAAAACCTAAAATGAAAATAAAAGTCCTCACCCGCCAATTAATCATGTCTGCTGGTTGTCTGACTCCGGTCTTCAACACGGACCCATATAACGCGCACACATGTTCACATGAGAACTTTTATTCTTAAAATAGGCTCAGCAGGCAGAGCAACAGTACGATGAACCAATGAGAGATTAACATCTAGACCACGTGTCCAGTTAGACCATTCTCGATTTAAAGGGACCGTTCATGTCCATTTCACAACTTCCGGTCTTAAGCGCAATGCAGCACAGTTTCTGGTACTGTGTGTGGAGCTCTAGAAACATCTAGCTTGACCACTATTTAAAATGTGGGCTCATCTTATATTTATTTGCCGTTATTATTTACATTTTCCAATTAGTAGGAACATTTACATTAGCCAGTCACTTCATTAAAACACCTTGTATCATTGTCCATTTTACCTCCAATGAGGATCCAGGTGCACTTTGTAGTTCCACAATTAGAAGACTGTAGTTCATCTGTTTCTCTGTATACTTTATTAACCTCCTGTTCTTCAATTATCAGGACACCCACCAAAGTTGGGAAGTTGTGTGGAAATCACATTTGGCAAAAAGTTTAATCTATTTTCTGGGTGGTGGACCATTCTCAGCACTGCAGAGACACTGATGTGGTTGTGGTGTGTTAGTGTGTGTTGCACTGGTATGAGTGGATCAGACACAAACAGTGTTGCCAGATATCGTGATAGAAACAAGCAACCAGCTCTATGAAAACAAGCCCAAAATAAACGCATCTGGCAACCCACCACATTCTGTAAAAGAGAGGCCACTTTAAAACAGTATAAAGGTAAATATTTATGACATTATACATAAACAACACAAACATTAGGATAAACACTTAATATTAAAACTGAATAACTTAAATTATTTAATAAATTATTTTAAAAACTTAAATTTATTTGAATAACAAAATCTTTTAAGCTCTGATCAAAAGAAAAGTGAATTTTGCATCTCCCATCTGAGGTCGGAGCCATTCTTTCAATGCGCTCTCTTTTTCCCACTCTTTATTATATATTTTTTCCATATTTTCCCCACTTACTCGAGCTAATTTTTATGCTGAATTGTCACTCTGGGCTGTGCCTGGCTGCCTGCCTGCTGTGTGTGTTTGGGTGTGTGTGACTTGTCAACTTGGGCGGGAGCGATAAACAGAAGACAGGGGCTTGGAAGGGACAAACGACCTATCACTCGTCTTTTGCTTTATTATGGGGAGGTGGGAGATAATCAAAGAGTTTCACTCGGAAAGAAAGACAAGTCCAAATAAGCGACATCACGATCAAAAACAAGCCCAAAAAAATGCAATCACAAGATTTGCAAGCGACTTCAGAAAAAAACAAGCCCAAAGTCGCTTATAATAAGCAGATTTGGCAACACTGGACACAAAGTGCTGCTGATGTTTTAAATTAGTGTCACTGACTGAGAATATAGGCCACCAACCAAAAATTCCTGAAATTAACCACTGATGACTTAAGACTGATCGACACGAAATGTGTAGCATCAGATGAGGTACAATGGTGTATGTTTCTTTGTACATCAAGGATGTAGAAGATGTATTCTCCAGGAGGTCAGGAAGGCTATAACATCTGAGGGTGAAGACAGAGTTTATGTTCCTTAGGAGGTTATGTTCCTGAAGGTGTATCATTTGACTGCTGGGCAAGCACTACAGAAGTGGAAGTAGATCCTTTTGGTTCTTCATTACATGGTTTGACATATTCAATTAACAGCCAGACATGTTAACAAAACATGGTTCAAAAGAGTCGGACAAGACTGCTTCACAGATGGTACCACTCTATCTGTCTGTCTGTCTGTCTGTCTGTCTGTCTGTCAGTCAGTGTGTCTGTATGTATCTTTGCTAATTTTAATATTCATGAAAAGTACAAGACATTTCAATGTTACATTGACATGAGAATTGTTTGTTGACAAATGTTCTTTGTCAATCTCATTGTGCTTCTGCTTGGAGTAAAACAATGAGCCTTTTTGTTAATTGGGAATGTTAATCTTTCCCCACCTCTTTTTTACATCATCACAATAGGTCTGTTAACCAGCAGAGGGAGTAAGAACTCTATGTTTGATGCTGAAGGGGTGGAGCCAACATCATGCAGTAGCTGGCAGTTGGAAGTTTCCATTTTTTTTCAGGTTCATATCATCATAGCATCCGGAGAAGTAGAACCAATAGAAATGGGATGATTAATGCAGTGGTATTTTTTTGTTAAATCTCTCTCTCTCTCTCTCTCTCTCTCTCTCTCTCTCTCTCTCTCTCTCTCTCTCTCTCTCTCACAC
>BRDA01004857.1:52974-67680 GCA_036984385.1 Crenuchus spilurus
ATCTCTCTCTCTCTCTCTCTCTCTCTCTCTCTCTCTCTCTCTCTCTCTCTCTCTCTCTCTCTCATACACTTATGATTTTATTTTCACTTGTTTAGGTAGTGTGTGATTGTGCACATGCACACTTGTGCAAGACTTGTATAGTCTACTCATCAGTGTGAGTGTGAAACACCACAACATACCAACACACACACACACACACACACACACACACACACACACACACACACACACACACACACACAGAGAGAGAGAGAGAGACATATATGTTAAATGTGATTTCAATAAAAGGAAATAGTGGCAAAAAGCTGATGCCTCTTCTCTCCTTCGTGTCCACTCAGACAGGATTGAGTTGACTTCCAAATCCCTTTATCCTTTTGAGAAGTTTTGACAGTGTGGCCTTTGAAAAACATCTAGGTCAAAAAAGACTTAAGTGCACAAAGGCACATTCTTAACTGAAATTCAGATGAACAAAGGTCCACAGGGTCACATAAGCTACCCAAGATCACACAAGCCAGCAAACTCACATGGGATAGGGGTCATTTGAAGGTCATGGCTTTTCATTTACATGAAATCAGACAAAACTGCCCTTGCTAAGAGTTCCTGTTAAATAGCTATAAGATTAAGCTGTTTATACATCTAAAATATATATATATATATATATATATATATATATATATATATATATATATATATATATAGATAGATAGATAGATAGATAGATAGATAAATAATTAATTAAATAAATAATAGTAATGATATAAACTGTACAATGCAGACTAACATTTTCAAGATTGTTACTATAGCATTGCATCGTGCATATGAAGACTATGTAGGAGGTAGAAAAAGTTTAACAAGTGGGCTAATCCCAGAATAACATTACCCTGATTCTTAGGTCCCAAATTACATAATTACTTGGGATTAGCGCGCCATGACAAATATGGATAGATTTGATTCAGGGGATTTGCAACAAGGCTACTGACTGTGCGAGTATACAGACAGACAGACAGACAGACACATACATCTGTACTTGAAAGTTTGTGAACCCTTTAATATTTTCTATGTTTGTGCATAAATATCACCAAAATGTGGACCTGTGAATCCAATATTACATGTCTGTGAGTGGCAAATGTATATGATCCTCTAGGATTAGCATATTATTTGAAGGTAAGATTAGAATCAGGTGTTTTCAATCAATGGAATGAAAATCAGGTGTGAGTGGGCACCCTGGTTTATTTAAAGAACAGGGATCTATCAAAGTATGCTCTTCACAAAACGTTTGTGAAAATGTATCATGGCACAAACAAAAGAGCTTTCTGAGGACCTCAGAAAAAGAGTTGTTGATGATCATCTGGCTGGAAAAGGTTACAAAAGCCATCGCTAAAGAGTTTAGACTCCACTAATCCACAGTCAGATAGACTGAGTTCTAATGGAGGAAATTCAACATCGTTGTTACCCTCCCCAGGAGTGGTTGACCAACAAAAATCACTCCAAGAGCAAAGTATGCCTGCGAGGTCACAAAGGTTAACCCAAGTAACTTTTAAGCAGCTAAAGACCTCTCTGACATTGGCAAAGGTTAATGTCCACCATAAGGAGAACACTGAACAACAATGGCATGCATGGTAGGGTTGCAAAGAGAAAACCACTGCTCTCCTAACAGAGAATTGCTGCCCATCTGCAGTTTGCTAAGAATCACGAGGACAAGCTAAAAGGTTATTAAAATAATGTTTTTTGGATGGATGAGACCAAATAGATTTTGGTTTAAATGAGAACGTTATTAAAATAATGTTTTTTGGACGGATGAGACCAAATAGATTTTGGTTTAAATGAGAACCATTGTTCTCATTTCTCAAATGAGAATATTTGGAGAAAGGAAAACACTGCTTTCCAGCAGTGGTAATATATTGGTTTGGGCCTCTTTTGCTGCATCTGGGCCAGGATGACTTGCTATCATTGATGAAATAATGAATTCTGAGTTTTACTGGCAAATTCTAAAGGAAAATGTCATGACATCTGTCCATGAACTGAATTTGTCTTCTCTTTGTGTATTCAGGCTTCTTCATGGTTACTTCATGATTCCTCTGATTGTACCCAACCAACTTGTTGCTGGCTGCCCTCTTGCTCTTTTAGTGTTGTCTACTTCATGTATAACTATTTTTCTCAAGTGAACTGGTTCTTCTCATAATGTGTCCAGTATAATGGTTATCTTTGGTTATCTGGGCCTCTAATGAAAGATGAGGTTTTATTTGGCAGAGTATCAATTTGTTTATGAATACATTCTTAATATGTCCACAAATAAGAATAAGTTGGAACTGTGTAAATAAAATGCTGTGTTTTTTTTTTTCAAATACTTGGACTTTTATTTCAGTACAGACAGTATAAAACCAAAATATTTAATGTTTTGTCTGGTCAACTTCATTTCATTTGTTAATATACATCCATTTCAGGCAGGAATTAAATACATTAATACATTTTTTTTAAAGTAGCAATTTATTGCAAAAAAAAAAAATAATAATAAATTAAATAAAATAATGATGTAATCATGATTTGGTACAAAAGCAGTGTCCATGAAAGGCTATGGAGCAAAGATGGGCACTTTGTCAACAAATGTGTGAAAAAACTATATTTGTGTAAAAATTGTGTTGCTCAAGAACGGGATATGCATATTTCTTCCTCTATAGTTAATGATGATATCATTAAACCATTCAATACATTTCAGTGCTGAACACATGATCTCTGATTCCTCAGACTTCACTGTATAAAAATCCATCATTCATCAATAGCTGACATAACCACATGGACAAGAGATTATTTTGGCAAACCTTTGTCAAGTACTAAAATACACAGTAACATTTACAAATACCACTTAAAACTTTACAGTACAAAAAGAAACCTTATGCTAACCATGTCCAGAAGAGGCATTGACTTCTCTGGGCTCAAAGACATCTGGGAGGGACCATCACACAGTGACAATGTATACTGTGGTCAGGGAATTGATATTCAATATTTTTTTTTTGGAAGAAATGGGTGCTATCTGTTCTGGAGAAAAGACAAAAAGGACCATCCAGACTGTTTTTAGCAACAAGTCCAAAATTTAGGGTCTGCAGCAGTATAGGATTGTGTCAGTGCCCTTGGTAAAAAGTGATTAACAATATGGTGATACCATAAACAGAAACGTACACTAAATACATTTTAGAGCAACATGTGCTGCTTTCAAGATAATACGTTTTCCAGGGAAGTGAATGTGGTGTTCAACAAGACAATGCAACACCACATGCTGCACACATTACAAACGGAGAAGAAGTGGGTGTGGGCACTGAACTGGCCTGCCTGCAGTTCTGACCTGTCTAAAGTAGAGCGGAATTCAGGTAGAATGGGACAAAACAACCTCTGAGAAGACTTCATTGCTTGTATCATCAGTGCCACAACATATTCTAACTGTTGTGAGAAGGAATGGCAATATTACAAAGTGGTACATGCTTTGCCGTCCCAGCTTTTTATGTATCATGTTGAAGGCCCTAAATAAAGAAATGGATGTATATTAACAAATGAAATGAAGCTTACCAGACAAAACATTCAATATATTGGGATCATACTGTCAGATATTAAATAAACATCAAAATAAATGTGAGAAACACACATTTTCCATTCTGTCCCAAGTTTTCCTTATTTAGGGTTGTAAATTAAAAACCTTAAAAGGATATTCTTTGGACATTCACTTTTGGTTTTTTAATGTGCTTTGCAACATATGGTGATTATATAGGCTTGGAAAGCTTCTTCAAAAGATTGATAACAATGAAAAGTTTATCTTTGAGCCATATATCCATGAACCATACAAGACTGAAAGCAACAAAGATGTGTCTGTTTTAACACTGTTGGAGCTTACTGTACATGAGCTGTACGTGTACAATTTTTCTGCACTTAAAACACGGGTCAAGCTGCTTTGGAGTCCAGGAGAAGTCAGGCCGAGCAGGAGAAGAGTACATAGCACCATCTGAGTAAACACAGACAGAGAGGTGAGGTGCGTGTGGAATGTCACGCCTCCTCAGTGGCCTGACCCTCCCTGATCCCCTCACTCCACAGGCCTCCTCTCCCAACTGGGAGACAAAACGCTCAGCCTGCTGGGTAAAACAACATTGGATTCTGGGAAACTGGGGCCTTTTTTAGACCCTTCATAGAACAACATCAGCCAGCTTGTACAGCTGACTAGTTGTGTTTGTCAAAGAGAGCAGTGGGAGGATTGGAGCTTTGGGTTGTGATGAACACTGTTAGTTTCCAGGTCTTTTTCTCATATCTTGGACTCTACAATTGTTCTCAGCTAATTTAATTTCTGGTTTACATTTACCAATAAATGTAAACAGACATAAACCATCTATGATTTAAAACTATACACAGTCTAATCAGAATAGTATGATGATGGTTTGGAATGAATTTGGTCTGGGACATCACTGATGTCATGTAACAGGGTTTGCTGCATGTATAAATAAGCAAGCACACTAGTCAGTTGTAGCAAAACAATCATCATGGGCAAAGAACATGATTTGACTGATGTCCAAAATGGCATAATAAGGTACTGAATGAAGGATGCTATCATTGTAGAAACTGTTAACTTGTAGGATGTTCTAGAGTCACCGTAGAGAAGGTGTACTGAGAATGCACTTATCTTTAGTGATACCTTCTGTCATTTAACATAGTCCATGTCATGACTTCTTGTTAGTGTCATTCAAGTTAAGGGTAGGTGGTTATAATAATCTGATGACTGTGTATGTTCATATTTTAATAGTAACTGCACTATGAGGCATATAAGCACATCAAACAAAATATTTAGACAAGTTGATTGAGAAACAGTTGGATTCAAAGCAGAGACTTTTGGAATGATGATGCATGAACATACTTTAATTACGTCTGGAAAGGGGACATGTAAACTTTCTGTAAAGACTATTTCTAAACAAGAGAAATTCTAAACAAAATGAAACATACAATTTAATATTATTTGAATTGGACTTACTGATGATTAAGATTTTGCCCTGACTCAGTCTCGAGCAGCCACAATCTTGGACTTGTCTTGGACTCAACAAAGGAGGCCTTGATGACAGCCCTATGAGTTTCACAGTGGGTGGGAGGAAGCATGTTTTGCACTTCATTGTCATTTAAAATTGGGTGCATAATTTACTTATTATGCAATATATACAACATTTGTTCCCTGTAGAGTGTAGACATGTAAAATGTAGAACATTTAATTTAACCTGGTGTACCTAAACTGTTGCATAAGACCGTATATAGTTTTAGTACACAAGATGCTGTGTCTAATGGCCTTTGACTCCTTTATAAATGCTCACTTTATGTTTAAATATCTATAATACACTGCCTGGCCAAAGAAAAGGTCACCACCTGGATTTAACTAAACAAATAGTCTTCCACTGAATAATTACTTCAAGGATGATTATGTTTCATCTGGCAATAAGTTATTTAACCCTAACTGGTGCAGTTGTTAGCTTCTCATTTGTTAAACAACCATGTCAAAAGACACATCCTGTGGCATAAATATGTTAATCTGTTTCAGAAGAATCAAATTATTGGCATCAAGCAGAGAAAACATCTAAGAAGATGCTGAAACTCCTAAAATGTGCTTAAGAACTGCTCAACTCATTATTAAAAAGTGGAAGGACAGTAGTGGAAACATCTGAGGAAGGAATGTGGTCGGAAAAAAATCTTGAATAATCATGATTGGCATTCACTTAAACGTTTGGTGAAATCAAATCGTAGAAAAACACCAGTAGAACTCAGGGATATGTTTAATAGTGAACATAAGAGCATTTCCATGCACACAATGTTAAGGGAACTGAAGGGATTGGGACTAAAGAGCTGTGTAGCCTTAAGAAAACCACTTATCAGTGAGGCTGACCAACAAAAACAGCTTCGATTTGCTAAGGAGCATAAAGATTGGACTCTGGAGCAATGGAAGAAGGTCATGTGGTCTGATGAGTCCAGATTTACCCTGTTCCAGAGTGATGGGTGCATCAGAGAGGTGGCTGAAGTGATGCACCCATCATGCAGTGCAGATGCAGTGCTATGATCTTGGGTTGCTGCAGTTGGTCAGGTCCAGGTTCAGCAACTTTATGTGCCCAAAGAATGAGGTCAATTGACTACCTGCCCTTACCAAAAAAAATTATACGTTGAGTACATGCTATTAAGTATACTTAAGTTTACTTGGGACTAAATTGGCCCACTTTAAGTTCAAGTACATAAAAAGTAAACTGGAAGGATACTCTATAATGTTATAATTTTACTCTAATTATAGAGTATCCTTCCAGTTTACTTTTTATGTACTTGAACTTAAAGTGGGCCAATTTAGTCCCACGTAAGTATACTTGTAGTGTACTTGCTAAATAAAAGTACACTTAGGGAAATACTTTTATTATACTTAAGTATACTTAATAACATGTACTCAACGTATATTTTTTTTTTGGTAAGGGTGGACATAAAGAACAACCAGGTTATTCCATCAACGGATTTTCCCCCTGATGGCACAGGCATATTCCAAGATGACAATGCCAGTATTAATCAGGCTGAAATTGTGAAAATGTGGATCATAAATTGGCCACCACAGAATCCAGACCTGAACCCCATTGAGAATCTTTGGGATATCCTGAAGAAGACTTTGCACAGTGGTCCAAATGTCCCATCATCAATACAAGATCTTGGGGGAAAATTAATGCAACTCTGGACAGAAATAAATGTTGTGAGATTGCAGAAGCTTGTAGAAAAGATGCCACAGTGAATGCATGTCATAATCAAAGCTAACGGCAGTCCAACAAAATATTAGAGTATGTGACCTTTTTTGGCCAGACACTGTATATTCATTCAAATATTTACAGTCTTTAACTGTCAATTTGCCATGCAAATTCACCACTACAAACATCAAATTGAGCAACTACGCATTTTTTAATGCAATGAAAACTTGGAATCACCTTGTTAATAATATACCATAGAGAACTGTTGAGTCTATTATTGTGTATAAAAATGCTACTGAGTGCTGAACTCCACCACTCACCTAAACATCTGGTTAATGGAGACTGCTTACTAAACAATAAATCCCATAACTGGGATACAAACCTAAATTTTGAAGATAGAGGTTTACCTATTAAACATGCTGTCCATTCTGAGACCATGCTTCAGCTATAAAAAGTGAAATATTGTGAAGGTATTCTCAGAGATTCCTGTTCCCTACACTGACCTGAATCTGTCATAATCCTCTCAAGACAATAGCAGCTAGTTGAACGATCTGTGGTACTTTGTAATAACTCCATAGTGTTTCTAGGGAGAGTGTCATTAGAGGGCTACATTTATAGTGTTCCGTTTTTTTTATTTTGAGCTTACAAAATGTATTATTTTAGGTAAAATTGTAGGAAAAAATTCATTTGAAGTGAAAATTTTAAATTCAGCTATGGCATGTATGTTGTTTCTTCAAAATTCTTCAGAATTACTTTCCTAATTGTTTTCATTCAGATGCTGTTCATAAAATCAGATCATAATGCATCACTGTATATGTATGTGTGTGTATATACATGAATATGCACACCCATATATACATGTCTGTGTGTGTGTGTGTGTGTGTGTGGGTGTGTGTGTGTGTGTGTGTGTGTGTGTGTGTGTTTCATGCACACATGGGATAGGTCATGGGGTTTATATGGTCATTTGGAGTCACTTGAGGGCCCCTTGTGTCACCCAGGGGGGGGCGGTTGAGTCTGACTGCGAGTGCTGTGGAATTTGTTCCTTTTGTGTTCTAATAAAATGTTTTTGGAATATTGTTGTCCCTGTGCCTCCCTGCTCACTACCAATGCCAAGCACCACATTGGCTTCAACATTGGAAGGCACAAAATATTAAACTTCTTTTATCCTAATACATTTATCCTAAATTCTTAATCAGGAAGAACATCTCAATCTTAATTTTGAACCTTGTCTGCCTACACAGGAAGGAATTATAGTAAATTTGCTAAATAAATTAAATAGCAGAGTGACAGAGTCTCTCCTCCCACTGCATTGATTATTCAGCTAAATAAATGAATCAGCTGAACCTTATGCTGGTGGTTTTGCTGCTTTAGAACAAGCCATACTGTGTCTGAAAGAAAAGATGCTGGTGAGAAAAACAACGCTGTTCATGTTGATTTCAACATTTGCACTGGGCAAACCATTACACTAATTTAACTGTAGCCAGGACAGGGTGCCAATCCATTGCTGGCTACACCCACAGACATACAAACACCAGAACAATTTACCAATTCACTTGACCTCTATGTTTTTGGACTGTGGAAAAGAACCCACACAGACACGAGAAGAACATAGAAACTCCACCCAGATTGGGACTCAAACCCAACACTCCAGGACTGAGAGATTAACATGCTAACCATTAAGTCACCATTCCACTCTCAAATAATACACTTCTATATTTTATATTCAATATATTAAACACTAATACCTTGTTCTTTTGTATTTTGCTTTCTGTACTTGTCAAACAAGTGTGTTCAACCAGCAGAGCCCCAGTGAGTGTCCTGCTTCTTTTTAAGATATGTCCCTCACACTGAAAGTCATCAGGCTTTCTAATGCATCACCATGGCCCTGTAGCTGTTTTATTTATTTATTTATTTATTTTAACCTTTATTTCACCCCAGTGGCAGCTTGGCAAAAGACAAATCCTTTTGAGAGACATTGCACAATGATATACAAACAAGTGAAACAGAATAAAATATAAAACACTACAGAGAAATACTTTTGGGAGCATCCATAAAACAATTACAGTTATCAGATAAAAAAACAATTCTTAAAAGCCAGCTTTGGAGTAAAATTGACCAGTTTTAACATTAAATGCTTAACATTTTGCTGGGTTATTTTTCCAGTGTAAATTATGTTTATCTACCACTACTGTTCAGAATATTTTATACCGTTTCACTGCCATGACTCAACCTCCAAAATTGGTGACTATGTTGATATACAAATACTGGTCAATTCCTGCAGATAAATATTGTATTGCTGCAATATTTTCCTGCAGCAAAATATTGTATGCTATTTGATCTTATTTTTCAATTTACTGATTATACTTTACAAGCTAACGAGTATTCACTATTCTTACCTGTTTCTACTTGATAGAGAAAATTCCAAAATGTCTGAGAATGACTGAGCATGGCTTCATAATTGCTTGCTTATGACAAAAAAATCTAATATTGCTTCAATGAATAAACAGTCAGCTGAAGGTCTTGAGGAACAGTGTATCTATAGTAGAAATATTTATTGTTTCTTGTATTACACTGGAAGCCCAGATAACAAAATTATTCTGGCCCACATCTGCCCATCATCCCCCATTTTAATTTGGCCCACTTGCCGCATGGATTGATGACACTTGCATGATGTGGGCCACATATACACCAGATTAGGGCCACATATCATACAAATCTGAAGCACACACAACTGGACCAAATCTGGAACAGAAGCTAGCCACTCATGGCTCATATGTAAGTAACACTGCCATGTCTCTGCCAGAAGTGGACCATATCTGTTTTTGAACATGTGGGCTAAATAGGTTTTTTAATATGTGGGCCAATTATAGCTCATATGTAGGTAGCACTGCCATATCTATGCCAGAAGTGGACCACATTGTTATGGTATATGTGGGTCAAATGTGTATTTTCAATATGAGGACAACACTTGAGTTGAGTTGAGATGAGTTTGCCATGCCGACAGTGGGCCAGCAATGCCATTTCTCAGCCAGAAGTGGCCCACATCTGTATGCTACCTTAAGAAGATTCCTCTGCATTTTTTCAGGACAAAAAGGTAGAATGTTAATATGGAATTAAATATTCTAAACCAAATCTGATATGATCAAGTGGTCAATGAAATATAATGAATTGGGAATAATGGTCTATCAGTCTACCTCTTAGCTATTGTATGTTATAGGTCCATTTTCATTGGCATTCACTGAAGAACCCCCAAGCTTAATAAAATAGAGTACATACCATATGTTAGTGCTCATTTACATCCTCACACTACACTCCACTTCACTGCACTTTAGCCCTTATGGAAATTACCTTTTTGAGCTGATCTAGAGCCAGGACTCCTTCTATGCAAATCAAAATCTAGCCATATACTATTCATACCTAAACAAGCCTGAGACAAACATGAAACAGCACATATTGTTGACATTTCAGACTGTAGAGAGCTCTTACTGAAACACACTGACTTGGTTATGAATAGCACTGCTAAGCTCTCAGGAGCATCCATTTACAATCTACATATTAATCTAGCAGATGAATGATCAGTGATAAGAGTGGGGAAAATGAGTAAAATACATGAAGATCCAGTAAAAGTGTAGACCAAAAAGTAATTTGTACATTAGACTATTGCTACTATAGTTGCTGCTATTGCATAATGGCTACACAGTCTTATCCCAATAATACTGTGGCACAAATATTTTGGAATTAAACAAATGTAATCCTATTCCTCCAATAACATTTTATTTTTACAAGAATTTCCACCAACAGTGTGGTTAATTTGTTCCCAGAAAATAAGCAATTGATAATATTGATCTCCATTCAATGGAGGTCATTTGTATTCCATGGAAATGTCTCAAGGAGCCTGTAAAAGAGCTGTGTTGCAAATTGACTTGTCCATGCTTGGTTGGACAAGCTTAACATAATGCTTACAGAAATCTAAATTTACCTAGTTTTAGTTAAAATATTCAGTTTACAATCATTTATTAATCTAAATTTATTCTTTAAGTGTGTAAAAGGTCACATTGTTCAGAATGACTGGGTGTAGTCTTTTGTTGTGTAATTAACCTAAAGTTGTTGACAATTTCATTTTGGTCATTTTCAAGCAAGCCCCGCCTTAGGATTTCTAAACATAGAGAAATGCAACTTCACATTATGTTCAAAGGGATGTTTGCCAACATTCTGTTAATTTTGTCCAAATTTACCATCTCACAATCATTGTACCCATTTGTGGGCAGATAAATGATCAGGTGGTACTAGACTCTCATCACCAACATTGATTAATATGATTGGCAGTTAAAATTACTATTTGAATTTAATTAACTTTAAAACTACAAGGTCATGATATAACATTTTCCACTTTTCATGACTTAATGTTTAAAAATAAATACATGTAATAGCATAGAGGTAGGACAAAAAGGCCAAAGTCAGAGTGAGTGAAGTAGAGGCCAGAGTCAGAGTGAGTGGAGGAGAGGCCAAAGTCACAGTGAGTGGAGTAGAGGCCAGAGTCACAGTGAGTAGAGTAGAGGTTAGAGTCACAGTGACTGGAGTAGAGGCCAGAGTCACAGTCAGTGGAGTAGAGGCCAGAGTCACAGTGAGTAGAGTAGAGGTTAGAGTCACAGTGAGTGGAGTAGAGGCCAGAGTCACAGTGAGTGGAGTAGAGGTTAGAGTCACAGTGAATAGAGTAGAGGCCAGAGTCACAGTGAGTAGAGTAGAGGTTAGAGCCACAGTGACTGGAGTTGAGGTTAGAGTCACAGTGAGTAGAGTAGAGGCAGAGTCACAGTGAGTGGAGTAGAGGTTAGAGTCACAGTGAGTGGAGTTGAGGTTAGAGTCACAGTGAGTGGAATAGAGGCCAGAGTCACAGTGAATTGAGTAGAGGCTAGAGTCACAGTGACTGGAGTAGAGGCCAGAGTCACAGTGAGTAGAGTAGAGGTTAGAGTCACAGTGAGTGGAGTAGAGGTTAGAGCCACAGTGAGTGGAGTTGAGGTTAGAGTCACAGTGAGTAGAGTAAAGGCAGAGTCACAGTGAGTGGAGTAGAGGTTAGAGCCACAGTGAGTGGAGTTGAGGTTAGAGTCACAGTGAGTGGAGTTGAGGTTAGAGTCACAGTGAGTAGAATAGAGTAGAGGCAGAGTCACAGTGAGTAGAGTAGAGGTTAGAGCCACAGTGAGTAGAGTAGAGGCAGAGTCACAGTGAGTGGAGTAGAGGTTAGAGCCACAGTGAGTGGAGTTGAGGTTAGAGTCACAGTGAGTAGAGTAGAGGCAGAGTCACAGTGAGTAGAGTAGAAGTTAGAGCCACAGTGAGTGGAGTTGAGGTTAGAGTCACAGTGAGTGGAGTAGAGGCCAGAGTCACAGTGAGTAGAGTAGAGGCAGAGTCACAGTGAGTAGAGTAGAAGTTAGAGCCACAGTGAGTGGAGTTGAGGTTAGAGTCACAGTGAGTGGAGTAGAGGCCAGAGTCACAGTGAGCAGAGGTTAGAGCCACAGTGAGTGGAGTTGAGCTTAGAGTCACAGTGAGTAGAGTAGAGGCAGAGTCACAGTGAGTTGAGTAGAGGTTAGAGTCACAGTGAGTGGAGTAAAGGCCAGAGTCACAGTGAGTGGAGTAGAGGTTAGAGCCACAGTGAGTGGAGTAGAAGTTAGAGCCACAGTGAGTGGAGTAGAGGCCAGAGTCACAATGAGTGGAGTAAAGGCCAGAGTCACAGTGAGTGGAGTAGAGGTTAGAGCCACAGTGAGTGGAGTAGAGGTTAGAGCCACAGTGAGTGGAGTAGAGGCCAGAGTCACAGTGACTGGAGTAGAGGCCAGAGTCCCAGTGAGTAGAGTAAAGGTTAGAGTCACAGTAAGTGGAGTAGAGGCCAGAGTCCTAGTGAGTGGAGTAGAGGTTACAGTCACAGTGAGAAGAGGCTAGAGTCACATTGAGTGTAGTAGAGGCCAGAGTCCCAGTGAGTGGAGTTGAGGTTACAGTCACAGTGAGAAGAGGCTAGAGTCACATTGAGTGTAGTAGAGGCCAGAGTCACAGTGAGTGGAGTAGAGGCTAGAGTCACAGTGAGTGGAGTAGAGGCCAGAGTCACAGTGATTAGAGGTTAGAGTCACACTGAGTGGAGTAGAGGACAGAGTCACAGTGAGTAGAGGTTAGAGTCACAGTGAGTGGAGTAGAGGCCAGAGTCACAGTGACTTTAGTAGAGGCCAGAGTCACAGTGAGTGGAGTAGAGTCTAGAATCACAGTGAGTAGAGTAAAGGTTAGAGTCACATTAAGTGGAGTAGAGGCTAGAGTCCAGAGTCACAGTGAGTGGAGAAGAGACCAGAATCACAGTGAGCAGAGTAGAGGCTAGAGTCACAGTGAGTAGAGTTATGGCAGAGTCACAGTGAGTGGAGTAGAGGTTAGAGTCACAGTGAGTGGACTTGAGTTTAGAGTCACAGTGAGTGGAGTAGAGGCTAGAGTCACATTAAGTGGAGTAGAGGCTAGAGTCAAGAGTCACAGTGAGTGGAGTAGAGGCCAGAGTCACAGTGAGTGGAGTTGAGGTTAGAGTCACAGTGAGTGGAGTAGAGGCTAGAGTCACGGTGAATTGAGTAGAGGCCAGAGTCACAGTGAGTGTAGTAGAGGTTAGAGTCACAGTGAATTGAGTAGAGGCCAGAGTCACAGTGAGTGGAGTAGAGGCCAGAGTCACAGTGAGTGGAGTAGAGGCCGGAGTCACAGTGAGTGGAGTAGTCACCTACAGTGCCCGGGGGGCAGTTGAAGCATACTCAAAGACTCTTCAGAAATGTCCTGTTGGGTCAGGGGATTGAACCATTGACCTTCGTGTTTCACGCTTGCTTCTCTAAATAAACGTTACAATAAAAGTAAGTTTTGTCCTGTGACATCACGTACACGTGCTTAGTTTTGTACATTAAACTCACCTTGACCTTTCTCTTCTCCTTTATGGTCCACAATGTGCATCAGCAGATGGTGATCTGAGACATGCCACATATAAACTCTCATGTATCACAGCCACATTAACAGATCATAATATCCTGATTTGCTTGTGGTAGTAACGGGTGTTTTGACTTTGTTTTATCACTACACAAATACTTCATTACCCTCTGTCCTCAGTGTGACTTTTGGTATTGTTTCGTCATTGTATGTGCTATAAGTGTGAACAACCCAGTGCAAGCTGTATTCAGATGATGAAGAGCTTAATTATTAGTCTCTGACAGTTTTTCTTTAGGCTACAAGCCCCTAATTAAAGTTATGGAGTGGAGTCTAATTAGAGCTGTGGCAGGCAAACCTTCGTTATATGTGCGAGTGATGCATAGGCGCACGTGACAGTGCACCAGATGCTACTCCTCGGCCCCTTCTGCTGTAGTGGCCTCTGGTGTCATAATGCTTCATTAATGATTGGTTATCCAAGTCATGTCCAGGAGAACCCAGAGGACTGGTCTGCAGGGCTATATGATATCAACGACCATGGCACTTAGGATTACTGAATACATTTTAAGCTACTTACATGAAGAATACCCAGGAGCCATTATGTTTTTTTTTTTTTTTGAAGGGTTGATATTGATATGACATGATGTGAATAAAGCCGTGAATATATAGGATTCAATTTACTTAAACCATTATTACAGAATATCATTCAAAATGAAGAAGGATGTTGTGTGTGATATCATTAAGGTGCCTTTTTTGGTTCAATTGAAGTGTCTCTAGCTACCTTAACTTAAAGGAATATTTACATAATTTTGCACTGCATACATAATTAAAATAACTCAATAGTCACCTAAATAGCTGTTGTTTCTGTCAAAATACATCACCAGTCCTATCTAAATGATTCAGATCAAGACAACATTGTTTACTGTGAACTTTAAATAATAGCAACTTGTGTAGCTGAAGGTTGTCCATCATCTTATGCAATTAACAGTCAAATTAGCTATTTAGGTGACTATTGAGTTCTGGTGTTGTTAGCAATTATATATATATA